>JANHGO010006414.1:0-21437 GCA_024606505.1 Aquila spilogaster
GCTGCAGGCAGCCAGCACAGCCTGTCCAGTCAAGGTCAGCCAATGGCACGCATCATGGGGAGGAACCTATCACCGTAACAACCCGAGCCCTGCAGAAATGCATCTGGTAACAATAGTCCAGTAATATGTCCTGCTTCTTGGAGTCTCCCACATCCCTCCTTTATGAAGATATCAAAACTTCAGTCAATGTGTCCATTTGTAGGTGGATAATATTCCCAGTCAATCCCTTTCAAATGTCATTAGAAATTGAAAGAATTTTAAATGTAATGATGATTGCAAAAAATAGCAACTTATAGGAGCTAAAATAACTCCAAAGTCTAAAAATTGAAATATCTGTTTTCATGGAGTTGGCAATTTGAGCTGTTCCTACTGTTTTTGTTTTTAAACATTGGTAAGAGCACCACACATTTCTCTCAATTCCTAGCATATAATCTCTAAGAGAAATCACACTTTATATTCTAAATTAATCAGATGTCTAATGCTTTCTCACGAAGAAAGACTTATCAAGTTTCATAGACAGAGTATCAACTCACTTTCAATAATATCCATCAAGTTATAGCACTGACATACTGCCAGGTGTTTTAATCTGACATACTGTTTATGGAACTGACTTAAATGAAGCAGCAAAACTAGTGAAGTCAAAGCCCCTCTGCTCAAAGACCTGTTATTTCAATGATACATTAGTGGAGGGCATGCTCAAAGCAAACTCAAAATACAGAATACTAAAGTTCAGACTCTGGGCACACATGGCAGTAGTCAGCTTAGGTAACAGAGTGCTTCACTGATAAATTAGTTTGATTATTTCAGTGTGCTTCATAAATGTGCACAATGTGTTCCCTTGGAAGGACCCCCTCAGGAATATATTGTTCTTGGAATTCTTCCTACCTGACTACGGTGTTAGTCAGAAGAAAGCAAAGAACAAAGTTCTTGCATTAGGTAACCACCAGGCACTTGGCTAAACCCAAATATATCTGCTTAAGATTTCTGGCAACAATGCCTATTAAGCAGATTAGGCTTTATTTCACCAGCATGTGCATATATCCAGAGTCTAAACACCTTGATGGCCTGTTGAACAGAAATGTTTGTGCCCTGGAAAGAATGACTGTTCTCCAGTAGAATTAGATTCTGGTGATGGATATGATAGCTGGTTAGAAAAGGCATGTATGGCATGGGACAGATTCTGGCTAAGGCAGCTTGCAGAGAAGAAGCTTCCAGAACAGTCACACCCTGTCTAGAATTCATGACACCTCTTTATCCGTGCTAAGAAAAACAGCATACTTTCAAGGTGGAGAATATGATTTGTATCCATACAACACCTTTCTTTTTAATGACTATTTTGTCACAATCAGTGAGAAGCATTTGTAAACCACATGTGGGCCTATTCTTGACCAAATTTAAGTTCTCTGTGGAAATTCTTTTCTGCCAGTGAAACTTCTGCCAGGAAATGTTTCTTCAGTACAGGATGTAAATCAGACAGAGTCCTCATGCTACAACATCCAGTTGTCCCGTGGCTCCAAATTTATCTGACTCTAAAGTGTTCTGTCCTTGCATCAACTCAGGCAAACAAGGGCTCCACTTGTATTTCCCACTTCCTAGTATTGTCCATTGAGCTGTCAGCTTTTGTAGGTAAGCTATGTGTGTCCTTGGAGCAGTTACACTGCTTCACTACATTTTCTTCTGTCAATACATAGGTCACTCCAACAGTAATGTCTCCTTTTTATTCCCATGGAAACTACAACACATACAAAGAACACATTCTCAGACACAAAACACTCTCTTAATGTAGTCACTGCCACTAGCTCTGAATTTTCACCAGCAATGAACAAGAGCCTACATGCCATGCTCATAAAAATATCTGCATCAGCAGATGACCACTGCTGCTGTCACCACAGCTGAAACACACCATCTGCCTCACTGTACTCACATCAACTGTTCGGCCTCCATAAACATTCAGCAAGCATCTGTGAATGTCAATAGGTGTATTTTTTTCCCCCGCAGGGAGGAGCTCAATGCCACACCTTTGCTTCATATGCACTTCCATGTCAGACACCATTTTGTCAGACTCCCCCTCTGCTACCATCTGTCCCACAACAACAAAATGCAATGAAACACTGGCAGGAAAGTTCAACCTCTACTGTCATACCAACATGTACTTCTGGTGTCATGAACCAACATAATAACATAGGAGACATTACTTACAGAGCAGCCCTTGTACATAATATCAAAATGAAGGAAAAAAAATGCAAGAGGCATCCCACAAAGAATAGAAACATTTGAAAAATCTCAGTAGCTTCCAATACACAAAAGAAATGCATCTCTTTTTAGAACATAGTACCAGCCTTCAATACGATCTAGCTTATGGCAATATAAGTAAACACTCCGATCTGTTCTACCAGGTTCTCCCCACCATCAGTTCTTGAATCCAAAATGAATACAAAATGGATCTTCAACCTAGAACAGAAGTCAAATCTACTGTAAAATAAAAGATGCTGTAACGAAGAATCAAGAAGCAACACTTCCACAAATATACTTCGTGCCTGCTCAATAAGCACAAGGCTTGAGGACCATCATTCTCCAGTACTGCTCTGAAGAACAGAAAAGAGGGAACACATTCTCTCCTAGTCCTTCTAGGATGATAGTTTTCCTCACTCCAACATCTTTCTTTCAGATGAAAACTTTGTCATCCAGGAAAGCCACCACTGCACAAAAAGATGCTGGGCAGAAAAATTTAGGGCAAATATTTGACGGTTTTGTTCCTTCTGTGCATTATAATAAACATTTTTATGACTGTATTCATAGTTGCAAATTATTGACAAAGTTATTTCCAATAAAAATCCTGAAAATGTACATTGATCTTGAGCCAGTCCTGGTTAGTTGTAACCGACTGTCATTAAATAAAAGTTACGTTCCATGGACACAACAGGATGTGAAAAGAAATACAGGATTCCTTGACTGAATACATGCAACATCGATAACAAATGCATTAAAAATCCACAACTCCAATTTAGTGAAAATTTAAATTTACTTACATTGCTGGTATTACATTAAATTAGTAATTAATATTAAATATTTTCTTATTTAAATTATTAAATACTAATGTAAAGGAAACACGTGTGAATGTTATAAAAAAATCCATCTGAAACAGGAGTAACTCAGAGCACTCAGTTACCTCCGCAATCAGAGCTGAGCTGCATTCTCCAGATCCAGATTTGGATCTTTAAAGTACCAGTAACATATTTTTGAAGCAAGAATTTTGTTCACAACATGTTTTGCAGAATTTGTTCACTCATTACATATTCATCTAATGAGGGGCATGAAACCTCTTCAAAGGTAAATAAAACTTTGTGGGTCCAGATATTTTGATTCAGACTAATTTTAAATGTAACTACTACTTGCATAAAATCTTGTGTTCACTCCCTTTGACATCATGATATAACATTTACTGGAAACACCGTATCGATGAAAATCTTCCCTGATATCTTACTATTCTACTGAAATGATAAGCAATGACCTGGACACCCCTTGACCGAGGAACACAAGCTAACTTCCTATCACAAAATCTAATGACATCATGTCCACATGCCTTCAAAATATATAAATACATCCCAACTGCTTCACATTTCAGTTCTACTTCTTCACTGCATTGTCTTTCCTTTCTGACCTGTAATCAGAGCAACAGTCATGGAACTGTTAAGAGAACAGCTACAAAGCTCCAAATTGTCAAATGTGGAGTATTACTGCCTGCTCCAGTTGGTTCACTGGTGAGTTGACAACCAACAGGAAGACTGCTCAGCATCATTACTGTCTATTTTCATTTGAAGACGTGTATGATGAGACACCCATGACTAACCACTGTTGGGATATATTTATTTACAGCTGGAATGATAATTACAAGGATGGTCCTTTTAAGCTGAAGCATGGTTCCTCCTTTTCACTTTAAAATAAGGGTGATCATACTAAATCTGTTATTACAAGTGGTATTTTCTTCCCTTTGGTACTATACAAGACTGCCAGATTGCCAGCTCAGCATAGATATCAACAAGCACTTGTTTTGTTGACCAGACTGAAGGAAAAACAAGTGCATTTTGATTTAAAAATTTCAGCATTTGAAAAAAAAGCAATTTCTGTGTGACAAGAGGAATGCAACAATAACCAGGAACACTTAATACTAATCGCTGATATCATTTTTCCTCTTTAAAAATTTTAAGTATAGATAAGTGTAGTTAAGATTTGACAATTTGTATAAACAAACAGCTCCTCCATGTGAAAATGGCTACATATAGCAAAGACTCTATGGTGCTACTACAACAACATATTTAACTATGTATAAACTTGCCCCTGAGATTGGTATGCTAAGAGAGCTTCACACTTTCTACCTTGCCTTCTCTATCTTTTTCTCAGCACCGGCAGACTGCCATATTTATTTCCCAGCTGTATACATGGTTTGAATAAAGCTCTGTTTTGTTCTGAAAAATCAAGTCAGAAGAGCAGAAAATATAGCAAAGCATCAATCTCAAGGAGGTGCCTCACTGCAGAAGAACCCTGACCATGAGCTGCAGTAAAGGAGTATTTAAAGAAAACTGATGAATGTTCCATAGGTGAGTATCACACATTTTTAATTACTGTTGTATGGTTATAAACATCAGCACACACAAATGTTTGCTTAACACAAGCATTCAGCCTGTATGCCCTCAGATCCCAGATAACCGATAGCTTGTGAAGCACATTAAAAAGTTATACTTTAACGTAGTACAAAATAAGGCAGTGCTATAGTCTTAATGTATTCTAAGAATTTACTGGTGAGTGGGAAAAGTTCTCTTTGGTATTTTTCTGTTTTTTATCACCAAAATCTTATAAAATACATAAAAAGAAACATTAAATGGGTATTAACTTTTTTAATCTTATTTTTTGCCATAATATTTTTTTTTTTAAAGAAAATCACAGCTATATAGAAAGAAAAATATCTAAATGAGTTAGAATAAGCTTGGTAGAGGTCTGGCTCAAATACCTATCTTCACTAGCTGTCTTTCCAACAATTATGCCATTACATATTCTCATACATTAAAAACAGATCCATTAATATAAACCAGAAATCACTTCCATATGCTCCCATAAAATATTCCCTCTCCTCATGTTTATTAAATTTCCTGTTTGAAGGGATGTAAACCAATATCCTCACCCAGCAAAGCACTTACATGCATGTATAAATTCATGCATATTAGTAGAATTCTCAATCAGGACCTAAGTGAGGCTGCCATCACTTCTCTCTGCTGGAGTCTTTCCTCTACTGTAGTGATGTAAAACTGTATTGAAAAGAGTGTTGCCACCATTCAAGCATGATTGGCAAGCAGTAATGGAACAGCTTGAACAGACCCATGCCATACTGCAGGAGTGGTTTCCCTTTAGATTCTAGATAGCCAGAAATAAAACATGAAAATGGAGATAGTTCAGAAGAAGTTAGCAAAACCAAAAAACTGCATGGGTAACTGAGGTGGAGTCACCCTTTCACTCACAATTTCCCCAGAGACTGCAAAGGTTGAGATCTCATGCAGGGGAAGCTAATTACATCTTTTACAGTTAGAGTCATCCATGCCTCAGTTTGCTTTCTGAAGCATTTTTCTCATCAATATTTCTAATAAAATTGAGAATTAAGTTCACGTGCATAAATATAGTTTATTCCTTATCAAAAAGCTGTGAACAGTACAAACAAATTGAATTTCTGTCTCTTTACACCACTTTCCTACCTGGTCACTTGTCTTTTTTCTTCTCATCTTTCCTTGCTTTCCTTTGCCTAAAACATTATTTTACAAATAACCCTGTTCTTTTCCAGTATTCTTTTTTCTTTCCTTTTTCTTCCATTTTTCCTTTCTTCCTCCTCCCATCTCTCTTTCCCTCTGCCCTTGATGTTCCTTTTTTCCTACCATCCTTGCTTTTTCTTTTTCTCCCTCCCCCCTCACCACCATCCTTTTCTTCTCTTCACTATTTCCTCTTTTCCTACCCCCCTCTTTCTTTTGTCCTTTTCTACCACCCACTTTCCATTTACTTTTTTTATTCTCTCCTATACTATGATCTCTCTTTCTCACTTTTTATGGCTAGAGATCATATTAAAAAATAAAATACAAGAGTATGTAAGTGTATAAATTAAATATGAAAAGTTTCATTAACTGAGAATATTCATCCTTCTAGAGTTTCTTCTAGAAATGACAGTTCTTACAGTTCATGATATTTAGGAAAGCTCAGCAGTAAATCTAAACACTAATAGAAAAATAGAGACATTTACATGAAGGCTCATGTTAGCATACAGTAAGCTATGTACATTACATAAAACACTGGTCTGTTTAAGTGCAAATGCAGATATTTGTACAGTCTACTAGAATAAAATGAAATTTTATGTTCAACAATATTGATTCCCTACGCTTCTTGGTATCTTGGCTTTGAGGGGAAAACTTCAAGTCAGTTGCTTAAGTATACCAGACAAATGCAATATCTTGGCTACTGAAAAGATATTTCAAAACTAATTATTTTGATACAGACTGATGAGAAAATGTAGAACTCCTTGCACTACATTTTTTTTTTTAAGTGTATAGACTAACCCTCATGCAGAAATGACTTAAAATGATTCCGAAATACTTGATGCTGGTTCTGATGAATCAGACAATGCAGTGGGACACTAAGTTATATTTGTTCCAGTTATATTTGTTTTAATTTGACAAGAGAATGCGAATGGTTCTCCAGCCATCTGCAAAAGAAAATGTTATATGACTTTTTTAAGCAGACAAGGCATTTCAGTTTCTTTGTGCAACAGAATATTTTGAAACTTGAGGAGAAAATAAGCTAGCAGTTAGTTTTGGTGTGATGGTCACTTATTTAGATGCTTAAATAGAACCCTGTGGTGGTGTTGGTCAGCTGTGGTCTGCTGAAATCCTCAGTTGATCAAAGGCACCCCAAGAAGAGGGAAACACTGAAAGGAGGCACCACCTGTAAAGGACAAATGCTACAAATGGAGACAAATTCAGCTTCATTTTGCAAGTAAAAAGGATGTCTGTACAAGAGTGCAACACATTTGTAAACATCTGTAAACTGTACAGCTGTTAGAATGAATACATTCACATTCTGCTCAGTGCTATAAGGAGTAGAAAAGGAATTTGACTTGCTACTCAGTTACAAGAAGAATAATAGAGCACTTAACGTGAAGTTGAGATGTTACATGAGATTGCTTCAAATTCTGGGACACTTCAAAGTATAGTATGCATATAGCTATTACTCAATACAACCTATTACCTTTCTCAAGGATTTTCTCCACAAACGAGATATTTGAAATGGGCACTACAAAATCCCATCTCACAGCCAAATAAAGTCATAAAAATACATAGCTTTCCACTACAGTGATGTGAAAGAGAGAAACCACTGTGCCCTCCAGTCAGTTGGTCAGATTGAAACTGTGAGACACATTACAGTCACATCTCTCCTGTAGAACTCTGGCCATCACTCTCATTTTGTGACACACAGGCATATTCAGTGACAGTATTTTCCATAAGCAAAAGCCACAAGCTTGTAAGACCCTACCCAAAGGTAGACATCCTTTCATTCATAAATAACAGGAACACAGCCATGCACAAGCTACTGCAGTCTGAAACAGCCTGAGAACAGTTTGAGCATGAAATCATTTTTTACAACATAGAGAAAAATAAGATGCAACTTACTGCTAAAAATCACTAAAACTAAAAAAAAAATAAATCACACAAAACCTTTGGATCTGGTGACTAAATATTCAAATACAGCTAAGTGGTATTATCAATAAACAGATGTTTCTGCAATGTTCACATTTGTTGAAGTCTGAAGATGAGTTCTCTTGTGATACTATAAAAGAACTCATGGAGAGACATGAAACCATCTCATCACTCCCTTTGAGGCCAAACACATGTACAGCCATTTCTCAGTAGAAACTTTGACACCCTGGAGGCTACTCTAATTCATACCGGTTGTCAAGTTTCCAAAGGAGCTGTCCTTGTGGCCATAGCTTACCAGGGCTCAGGAAAGTATCAGTCATGACTGCATGCTGACACTGGCACAGAAACAGAGTACAGTTTATTCTGGCTCTGTGCTAGAAGGCATCCCACCCACAACTGTAGGAAAATACCAAGTGTAAGTGTAGTACGAAGTATTCTTAATGGCAATATTTCTGGAATTTGGTGTTTTAACTTGTTTATAAACCTATATGAATGCTTACAGTTTGCATTTGCTGTGCACTGCATAAACAAGCAGATAGCTAAAATGAATACTGTCAGGATCCGGAAGGACTAGACCCTGAGACAGAAGATCCACAAGGGGAAGTTTAAAAATATATTTTGTATTCATGATGCTCAGTACTGAAACTCAGAATTATTTACTTTGTTATTTCTCATTTTATTTGTTATACAAAAGCATGCATCAATAATTTCTCAAGATATGTGTATCTGAAATATAATTATAAGCCTTCTTCTGAAGAAAACAGTCATATTTTATACCTCTTTACCTCCTGCCCTTTCTTAGCCACAGATGATTCTCCTGCAAATCCATCATTCCCAACCACTCATCTGGTGGAGCACAGCAAGCCTTTTCAATCACTCCTTTTTGCTGACCATGCATATGAGGCTGCAAAATTCAGTCTTGTCCTCACAAGTGAATTGTTTTAGTACAATTCTGTTGTAAATGTGAACTAATGCAGTTACAACCTTACACAAGGACATTCTGATTCAAATACCACAAAGCTTTAAGTTTGCATCACATGGAAAGAGTTCCAAACTAAAGCAAGCATGCAGTTCTTCTCCTGTAATATAAGTGTTCATGTAGCAGATTATACTCATGTAACAATTCAAATGATTTGTCTTCTGTTGAGGCAAAATCCTAGACAGTGACATGCTCCACGCAGACACAGAAGCAACATCCAGATGATAGCTCTCATTTTAACTGGTTCAGATAGCATGGTTTCTTTCATAATAGCATGTCTCTTTTTTGAGAATTTAAAAGGAAAACTATCCTTACAACTGAAATTTTACTACAGCTATAAGACATTAGGATTCTTCACAACCTTCAAAAGCATACTACTGATGTCTAACTCTAATAAAGAAATTTAGAGTAAATCATTTTTCATATATTTTCCAAGTGCATGACATTTTCTCTGTATTTTCAGTCATCTAAAGAACAATAGCATTACATACCACAGTAGTCAGGTCAACAGTCTAAAAGGTCAGTCTTGTTTAGACTGCGTGAATAGACACTCCGTGAACATACTCAGATGGCAGAAAATTAAAAGAATCCAAGGAGAAATAAGCAATATTTTTCCTGCCCCATGGGGAAAAGGACTCACTCATCAGAAAAAGGTGCAAATTAATTTTATCATCTGAAAGAATGAGTTCTAGTAATTCAGTGACTATTCTTCTAATGGATTTCCCATAGCTAGATTCTTCTCATGTGTATTGGGGCAGTTTAAGATTAAAAGTAATAAATTAACAGATCATATCTGAAAATATTTCAATTACTTTTGTCTGGTTCTTCTATTCCTTATAGTTTGAACACTCCAATCTCTGCTTTTTCAATCCGCAAAACATAGAAGCGAGGTGCCTGTGCTCATGTTTGTTTTTTTTTCTGTGAAGTAGAGGAATATTTCATATCAAATGTTCAAGAACTACTACAAATGGAATTTTAAGTCCAGGAAAAGGTTCATAGCTGCTGATGCCACAAGGATTAAGCAAGAAAGTACTGATTATTTTTAAGAGGTTGAGACTTCAGGCAAACAAATCTATTAATTGACAAATATTTAAACATGACCTAACCTTTTGCTCATCAGGCAATCACAGAAGCCTTTCCTTAAAGCTGTCTTTGCTCTATATTTGGCTACTCCATGCATCACAAATCAAGACAGTAAATTAAGTATCAGTATGTCTGTAGATCTTGGGAAACCCCTATGTAAGGGAATTGTTTGCCAAGACCTGAACTGATGATTGAGCACACAGTAAAGGGGTATTGCCAGCCCAGAAAGTACAGGTGCAAGTAATTCACCTTTGCTTCCCATATGATCAGAAGGCAGTGGATTCTGGGTCCACCCCTCCCTGGTCTCATTTAGCCTCTGATTGCTAGCCTCTGATGGGAAAATGTCTCCTGGATAAAGGCCTCTTCCTGAGAAGGAGTGCTCTATAGCCAGAGACCCTACCACCAGGCAGGTGAGTCAGCTTCTTCCTATACATGATTATTGATACTCCTAAAAACACGTTGTCTGCTATTGCAAAAAACTTAGAAGCAATTTCACTGCTTCCAAGGATCAACATCTTATTTTAAAGTCAGTACTTCATGCACATGAGAAGATATTAAATTAAAAATATGTTTAATCTTCTATTGGCCATATTTTTGTTCTTGATCTATGGAGAACTCAGGTCCTTCAGTTTCTACTACATCTGAAAATAATTATTTCAATAGAAATTGAGTATATATTGCACTACTATTGTTTTTTTTCCCCAAGTAGAAACACCATGAATGCCTGTCTATTTATAGAAGTCACTTTATATTATAAGCGAGACAAAAAAAAGAGTAAAGAATTTACCTGGTGTCTAGGGAACAACATTATCTATTGCAGAAGAGGCTAAACATTAAGGTGTCTGATTTTGTCTTCAAATGTCCTAAAATTTCTGACAAGACTGTTAGATGATTTTCTGGAGACTGTTAGATGATTTTTCTGGAGGGCTTTTTTTTTTTTCCTAGGATTAGTATACAAGGAATTGTTCAACTACCATCTTAAAAGACTAACTAGCTCTCTGTATATCTTGCATTCAGTAGATTCCAGCATAGATTTAAACAGATCCAGATTTTGTCTTCAACTAAGTTGTCTACCCAGTCTTGCATTGAATTTTTTCTCTAATTTTAATATCCAGAAGTCTTAAAGACTAGATTATATAGGAATTACTACCCTGTTTTTACCTGTAACAAACTCTTATCTAGGATGAAGAGACATTTCAAGGCAAATCTTTTCATATTCAGTTAAACAGAGCATTAAAAAAAGTTGTAATCAAATGAAATACATAATGTGCATTAGCACACTTCTAACATTATGTGGAGACTCCTCCAAAATCAAGACTTTCAATGCCCCCTTGCATTACTAGTAGTGTGAAAAACAAGAAATAAAACTTCAGTACAAATAAATATCAGTGACATGCTGGTGATTATGCAAAGCAGACAGAAATTGTATAGAACCATGTAATTACAAACCTACTTCCTAACACTTAATAGGGAACACAGCCTTGGTCTTCAAATTCCTTCATTCCAATGACAATGACATTAGACAATGCCATGCATTGTATTATTCCAATCTACTGCCACTTACTACAAACCACCTTTGTAATACTTTTCAATATAGAAAACCAGAAAAAAGCAACAAAAAATAATGGCTAGAAACAACACAGGTATGCACTGCTTCAACCTCAGAGTTACTAAACGCTTAAGACCTTGCTTAAAAAGAAGTTTACAAACTCAATTTTTAATTAACAAGAGGGAAGAAAAACAATCCAAATTTCAGAGTTGTACTATAAGAGACCATCAAGAATTTGGTAGATCTGAGCCCACAGAACTTGCAAGGTTTCTTGTTCTTATCCAAAACACTAAGTAGTCATGTGCAGGCATAAGATTATAAGATTAGCATCCACAGGCACAGCTAGATCTATGATATCTCTCTTCCAAGATACTATTCCACTGAACAGATATTTGAGGATGCTCTGTATTACTTAGCTGTAATAAATTCTATGCACATGCAAACACATGCACAGTATTTGGTATCTTCTAAATAAACTATAGAAGGAGATCTCTTTCACTGTCTTCTCACAGAATTTTACAGTATTTAGGGATTTTCAATAACTCTGTAGAATATATCAGACTCAAGCTGAACAACAGTTAAAATCATTTTCATGTCAATACATACTGAAGACTCAAAGACTGTAATACTTAGTTTTTATTTATAATTTCCTTAAGATAATAAAAACAGTAATATTCTTCGGGTTTTCAGTTTTACATTAATTAGTAAAATCACTACAGTCTAGCCAGTACTAAGAATCTAAACCATTTCATGAGAGCTTCAGATTACACACCTGTGTAAGTCAGAGTACTAGAAGCATATTCCAGTATAATTATACACTGGCTACCATACTGTTCTCTCTAAATTTGAGCTAAAGCTGAGACAAACTTGCTATATTTACAGCAGATGAGAATTCACCATGCGAATGTCAACATATGAGTCATATACTTTGGACGTTGCTATCTTGAGACAAGTATATTGAAGATAGTGTCCATTAACTCCCAAAAGCTCATTCCCAGACATCAGGCTTCATTCTGAAAGCTCCTCTGATAAATGACTTATTTAGTTCCTGAACAAGTCAGGGAAAGCACAAAGAACAATGTCTTAACATATTGTATTTCTGAGAAATGAGAGATACTGGTGAGCTTGCATTGTAATGCGAAGGATTCTAAGCCATTCCTACCTGGAGGGGGGAAATGACTCTCAGATGTACAAAGAGTCCTCTAGCAGGCAAGACTTCACACACACAGAACTTCTGCTGAAGGAATTGTTTTGATGTTGACAGCTACACAGAGCAAGATGGATTTAATGTCTACCATAGAGAAGGCTGCCTTTGTCCTGTCTTTATGCTATAAGAGAGTGTAGAACAGTCTTTCTACAAACTGCCACAACTGCTGAGAACTTCCACTGACACTAGGAATTCCATTCATGTGTAGGGTAAATATCATATGTTTTTACCAGCATTAATAAATGGATACCTTGCTCCATTTGCAGGCTGATCAGCATTTTTTAAACAACCCCCACGTTGTTCACTCTTTTCTCAAGGAAAAAGTGTACACTCCTGAAAGTGTTTAACATTGCACTTCTTGCTTCTCAAAACAATAAAAGAAGCTAATCTCCTCTGTTCACATTAGCAGAATCTCTCTCCTATCAGCTGCTCTTCTCTTGCATAAGGTGCCTCTAAGCAAAAATGATTAGTGTATAAATGAACTGAGCCTCTTCCCCTTCATCTGCCTCTTGCTCCTAGAATATCTCATTTTTTACTTGATCAGTAATATTTAGATGAATGTGTTTGCACAGCTTTGGCAAGCAACTGTGTATTTTTTCCTTCTCCTGGTGGAAGGAACAGCTTATTTCAAAGAGTTAAACAGCCACATAGACCCTTGAGATGCTCTACATCCTCTAGCTGTGGTATGCCCTCTGTTAAGCTTTGAACGATACACTATGCAGCAGCCCCTTTGAGGATATGGCTATGTAAACCATCCTACAGATTCTTTTCCTACCTATACTAAAGGCCTACTGTCTCCAGGCAAAAAAAAATCTAACGATTCCTGTAATTGGAAAAAATTACTGCTAGAAAGAATCAACAGGAAAGGGTTGAAATGTATAGGTAATCCAAACACGTGCCTGAAATTCCATCATTAATAATGTAATTGGCACAAATGTTCCCACAATGTCCCACTATTAGTCTCACACACCACTGTTTACATTGTTGCAATGGTTAGGTTACAATAGATAACTGTACCTTAAGGCTGGGAAGGTTGTGGTATCATGTAAGCCAACCTCCTGTCACACTTGTGTTTATTCTGCCACCTTCTTAAATAGAAGAGGGAGTCAGTAGCAAAAGATGCATATCCCACATGTGCTGAAGTTCCAGAACCACACAGACTTCTTCTGAAAATTGGGATAATTAAGTGAAAAAAACAAAACAAGTAGGAAACAAGCCCTTTAAACACAATAGCCAAGTTATTTTGTCAGTAACTCAGGAATTCTGATTCCTTATTTTTCAGCCGCCGGATGAAGCCACAGTAGCATGGTTGTTCTTAGGAAAAGAACTAAGTGCATCTGCCAGTGCAAGTCTTGAAGTCACAGAAAAAAAAATACATTTTTCCTTTATTCAGTGGAATCGTTTCCATCTCTTAGAGGATAAAAGTTGGTAATTGCTGTGTATGATGGGTCCTGCAACTTAATATTGTTATCTCTCATTCAGTGTATACATGCAGCCACTCAGAATTTAGCTAAGCATGTGTGGCAAAGATCAAATTTGGACAAGACATTAAGTGCCATATTCTCATAATTAACGCACATAGTATTTCACCTCTGAATATGAGTAGTCAGGCCACTCAGTATCTGCTGCTTTATTTCAATAGAGACCACATTTCATGACCACACCTCACTCACTAAAAATCAGCAGGAAGATTTTACTTCATTTCTGAAATACTCCATGGCATGTTATCAACTTTGCCCTGACAAACACAACTAAGAGGGTATGTTTGTAACTGCCAGCCTAGGCTTCTTTTTTAACAGTCAGTACTTTGTTATTCCAAATTGACACAGTTTTTTGCTTACATACAGATTATGTCTCTATAACAGAGAGCTGGGGGCACAGAAAAAGTGAGTCATAGAAGGAAAAAAAAAATCAATGAAGCATGGAGGTAAACCCCATGTGACAGAAGATTCCTAACAGGTTTTTTCCTTGACAGGTGAGACAAGCATAGATTGTATGAAGTATTGGGGAATGAAGGCATTGAGGAATCTATCTGCATTGGCTGAAGAAATTTTTTCTGGATATAAAACATTTGCTATTATTGGAAGATGAACAGAAAGAACAGAATACAGAACCTCTGTAAAATGAAAAGACCCAAAGGAGACTGAAACAGCATTCCAAATAATTTAGTAAAAACAACACTGAGGGCAAACATCTCCTTTATGTAACTTGGCAGACCAATGCTAAAAAAATGAAATGTGGATCTCTGGCACTTGGCAACAGCAAACCACCAAGGTCTTGTATGAATAATATGCAAAGCAACTGTGAGTTTTAATTCAATTCATCACAAAACAAAAATTAGGAAAAGAAAGATTTTCCATCTCGCTAAATTCTGAATTATTTTTCCCCCATTTGTTTCTTTTTTATTGCTTGGAGTCAAGTCATTTTAACTTGATTGGATATTGTGTATTAAACCCTAATCATTTTTCTATTTAACACATAACAAGCAACATAAAATTGACAGTACAACACCGGGAAAACAATTGACTTTAGAAAACAAACAAACTAGATTTATCTTAGAAGGACAAATCCCAAATAAGTATTAATTTTGTTAGAAGATGACTCACCTATAGGGAACAGCCCTGGAATGGCAAGACCTGAGAAAACAGATCTATCTACAGCTATGAATAGATGAACATTCCTTCTCACACAGGCAAAGTTCAGCAAAGTTGTCCTACTATTTATCAATCCATTCATGTTATTGTGTATTTCCCCAACCTATAAATGCCCAGAGAACATTAGCTTATCACCAGCTTCACCATGAAAGAAAAACTTTGCTCATAACAATTTTCTGTGAATTAGAGTTGTGATTTTTGTTGTTGTTGTTAGAGGCTATACTATTCGGAGGCCAAAATAGTAATGATTCCAAGTAGACATACACCCTTCCTGTATGTACCTACATTTTTTTCACTAGGTCCAGACACCTGTTGAAAACTGACAAACACCAGTAGATGAGAAATTGGCAGATCTTAATGCCATAAGAGACTAATAGATAAATGGATAATACAAAATTATCAGTGAAGTTACAACTAATGAAAGCACAAAGTCAGATAAACAGGAACCAGCCAAACTCATCTAGTAAACCAAACAATATCTGAACATTCTGGGGGAGAACTCTAGGTGGAGTAGATCAAAGTGCACAACACAGATCCTGTTGATGTTTACCAATATTGCTTATCCTAAAACATAGACCACGGATGGACCTTAGCCTCCTAGCACAGATAAACTTTTATGAGGTGCCAGTAATGACCCAGATACAGCCACCTTCACAGAACTTCCTAGGCTATTTATTTTCAGTAATTATAATGCTTCACAAGTTGCAACAGCAAGGAAAAGTCTCTTGTTGAATAAAGTAGTTAGAAGAGATGATACTGGCAGTTTCTCATGCTGCAAGAATGGCTGGGCCGTTATAAAGTTTGAAGAACTTCTGACAGTGGACCAGCAGCAGAAGACTGAGTTTGGGGGAATATGGATTGACCCTACTTTAAAATAAAATACATATTTTTTCAGAAATTGTTCATTATCTTATGATTTAGAATCTAACAATTTTAAAGTATTATACCTCTTACTATGAATACAATTTCAAGGACAGCACAAAGTATTCTCTTTATGAGAAACAGGCAGAGTCCACATATGCAAAATAGGAATGGGCTGAAGACACCTTTCTTGCTTGTGTTTGTCTGAATTATCTTTTACTACTAAAAACAACACTATTCAAACATCCCATTGTTTCAAGAGACTGAGAAACATACTGTGTAATGTGAAACAAGTTTCTGAAGAAACATCAACTCTCATTGCAAGATCAAGACATTTTGTCAAGTCCTACTACCACGCAAAAAAAAAAAACATTTGTCTTCTCTGCCATCTTTCAGACTCAGAAACTTATTTTTCAGCAGAAGCTAGGAAATCCCAACAAAAGTTAGTGTTGCAGAAAGTCCAATAGGAAAAAACTGCTTTTGCAACTAAAAAAATAAACAAAACACTGAGAAGACTGACAGCTTAGAGGACAAAATAAGGCCATTTTTCAGGACATAGTGATAAAATACATCAGAAAATTGTAGACTTATTTCTGCAAATTTGTAACAAATTTGGGGGGAAAGTCTTGGAAATGGCTGTAAAAATGGAAAAGCAGTCAGTAAACCACATCTTGAAGCAAGGATAGCCAGCATGGTCTCAGGAAGGAAAGGGCATGCCTCACTTGCTCACTGGAATTGTTGAAGCTTGTGCCTGCCAACACAAATGTAGGGAATTCTATGGACACTGTACACTTGGATTTTCAGAAAGCACTTGCCAGAATTCTTAACTGTGATTACTGTCTAATGTGCAAAGCCATAGCCAATTCAGAAGGGGCAAAGGAGGCCCACAGAAGTGAAGGGCTGCCCAATGGGCAGGGAACAGGGCCCTGAAGGCATAGGAAGGTTTCTCCTTTTAAGAACAGACCTTACTAATAGGCTTAAAAATGCCTTGCTAGTTGGAATTGGTATAAATTCACACATGGAGATAAAGAGTTACAAGACATCCAGAGGCACAAGAAGATAGTTTTATTAAATATGAAAGAATTAACAGCCAAATTGTAGTCCGCTACTTTTGTAAAGTTGAATTCAAGATCCAAGAACCTCAAAAAGCAAAGGGCAGAGTTGTAGTCACCAAACCATCACAGAGCCTGTTAGAAAACAAGTTTGAGATACAGAGTTTCAAGGCAGAGTATCTAAAAAAAAAAAGGCAGGGGGAGACTGTAGTAACTCTGATGTTGTAAATAACTGAATTGTCACTTTAGCTGTGGAACTCAGAAGAAAAAAAGCTTGATCTGATCTTGAAAAATTTTAAGGTGAATACAGTAGACTAGAACTTGATTTGATGTTTCCACAATACTATATTTCCAAACACCAGTATAAAAAAAAGTCATGAAAAGGTGTTAAATAACAAATAGGCAAAAATATCATTTATCTTCTGTGCAGCTGAAGCACTCAATTAAAAAAACATCTTTTTCAATCTTCCTACTCATACTGACCTGAGGAAATACATCCAATATCATATACCACACTTGTTCTTCTGTTGAAATTGAAATTTCTACCAGAAGTATTTATACAGTTGTCAACTGGAGGGGGAAACAAACAGCACTCACTAAATTGTAGGTAAACAGCCTTGTCTCTGGTTTAGTTATTATTTTACACAAAATAAATCCAATAGTTATACCTCCAGATTGGACTTGATTATTTCCTCCCGGCAGAAAAATGACAAATCTATGAAAATCTCCCCAGCAGAGAGAGAATATCACATTATCTGGTGAGCACCGGCCTTGAAAGCCAGAACATTTCAAGTGGGTATTACAACCACTACAGGACTAAGACAGCTGTCTGTTTCATTACCAGGCAAACCTGTTGAATCACTTTACAAATTTCATCCCTCCGGTTGCTATAAAAACCTACTCTCACTCTTCCACAGCAGAGAACATGAAATGTGTCAAACATCAGTATTTTTCCAAAGATGGATCTACAACTACACATTTTTAAAGGTGAACTATGGAAGTCCAAGCTTGTATTTAATGCCTGCAAGAATAACCTAAAACTTTTTCCTTTATCTACCTGTAAATCAACAGAATGTTAGTCATGGCAATTGCCAGGGACTCTTGCAATTGTAAGTGAAATAACTTGCATTCTGTAATACATCTGGAGACCATTAACTGGCCTGTCTTGCACATTATATTAGCTGTCACTCTTCTTGTAGGTTAAATCATACCTGTGGTGTACCTAACACAACTTTATTTTTTGCCTCATTTCAGTGCTTCCCAAAATAAAACCCAAGAACTCTCAAGGCCTAATCCTTTATGAATACATAAAAGTAACAAAGTGGAAGACCTAACAGATTATGTCACCAGGCAGTATGACTTCTTCACAAGGTGGGAGGACATCCACTCCAGCTGTCACTGCTGATATGAGAAGGAAAAAATATTCCACAGATTTGCAATCTGATAACAAAAGACTGAAACATCAAATGCAGGAAGGAGTTCTATGGCAGTCAATTAAACTTTCTGAGTGCTGTTCAATAGCAGCCCAGTTTTTCCTATTTACACAACTGGACTAAGATAAACAGGAGTTTATTTCAGTGATTTATTTGCACCCTGAAGACTTTCCCAAAACCTCTGTTTCTCCCTCTGTTCCCCAGCCCTTCTGTTTCAATGGCCCTTTAGAGAAATAAGGCTGCTGTCAAGGCTTTGTGTCTTACCCCTCATTTTGCACAAACTGAGTAGCACCTTTATCACACCAACAACACAGAGCCAGAACTGGAGTAAAACAGTAGCAGGTAATAAGGAACCAAGAGCAAACATCAAGTGCTGCACCTTTATACTACTACTACTTACATATGCAATCAACTATGTGAGTGAGAATGAAACCTTATTTTAACATAAGTTTTTGTAATACTGGTTTTGTTGTTCAGCTGGGACTTCTATCTCAGAATTATAGAGACGAGATTAAATGAGCAAGTTTGTGTGATGTGCACTACGGAAAATACCAGTAACAACAGAGTGGTATTTTGCAGAAAAACAGAAAATTGCAGCGACACATACAATGTTATACAGTATTTACTATTTGTTCACTGAACATGACATAATCATGAATGGATGTAAATACAACATTATAACTACAGTACTATACTGTAGAAAGACATGTATCTTTGATAAATTTAAGATTACCTCAGTAGTAAAAAAAACATGGCAAGCTATATAATTCTAGAGAATCAGTTCAGCAAATGCACAAAATCACAAAAGATGATTTCAAGAAACATTTTTTTAAAAAACCTCAGCAAGAGAACTGCATGCAGATCTAGATTCTATTTAACACAAGCCACTAAAGCCTGAGCAGAAAAGGAGTTCCTCAAGATGCCCTGGTTTTTGGCACACTGCTTACCATTTAAGTAAGACATACTGACTGGGTGTTTCCCTGTAACAGAAACTAGATCTGAAAATACTTTTTCCAGAAACAAAAATATATCACTTTCACGCTCTATATCTGAATGACTGGGATAATGGAATTGAGTAAGTGGTCATTGTCTGAACCTACATCCAAATTAGATGATACAAAAGAACTCTTAATATGAATGCATTTTTACAAAAAGGACATAATCTCAACATTCTAGGAACATTTTATTAGCCCTGCTTTTATTTCCCACATATGAGCATACAAAACTACCTGTCAGTCTGATTATAATTATCAGCATAGATCTTTGTCATCTGTATCGTGATTCATCTGTGAAGGAGACTAGAAAGAAAACTATCCCACAGAACAAAGCTGCAAGTGACACTGTCAGAACAGGTTCAGGGTTCCCAGTGTGGCATGGGAGGTGGAAGTGCTTGCACCCTGTCTGCCAAGGAACTGCTCTGCTGTCATTTTCATGACATTCAAGCAGTTCCTTAAGCCCTGCGAGGATGAATTCAGGTTTATTTACTGTGTTAAAATAATTCTAGGAGTGGGACAGCTTAAAAAGCTGTGCCATTATCAGTAATTATCACAATGTGCTTTTGACAGAACACAGCAATAGAATCAGTGATATTCTCAAAAGCACATTCTTATTTTTCAGAGATGCTCCACACAGTTCCAGTTCAAGACCTACTGGATTACAAAACCTTACTAACCTTAAACCTTACTAACACTATTCTTTGACATTTTAAGGTACTAAATAAGTCTCATGAGAAGATGGGGTGCAACACTTGTCTGCAGATTTTCTTATTGAAAATTTTGAAAAAACATGTAATGAATTTATGACATCACAGCACAACATTTGGTATCTAATAATCTGAAAGGTTGAAAAGGGAAAAAAACTGAAAAACTGTCAAATATTCTATGAGATTCCCTCTAAAATGAGTAATTTCAGTTGGAGGCATAGATCATTTATGAACTCATTTACAACAAGACAGCTAGAAGTCATCACTTCTGTTCAGACTGGCTTTTCAAAGGCCAAATATAATTAGCCAGCATCCAGCCACAGAATTGCTCTGAGTCCTATAATCCTCAAATTACATTTTCCCCTCAGCATGTACTCCCATCTGGCTATGTCTCATTTCATTTTTCCATTTTATGGAGAGAACATACCCAGGTATTACAGTGCACAAGGCAAGGAGTGTGCTACATCCTGAAATACCTTCCAAATCATTGCCTCTTTGCAAAGAGAATCAATTCACTTAGACAATTATAACACCCTAAATTGCCTTCTTTACCCACCCTTGACTTCTGTATGAGAAGCAGAAGTAGGTTTGCTGAAAAAAAGCCCACTGAACATTAATCTCCTGTAGATAGAGCTGTCACATTCAGTCAAGCACATCTGATAACGATTGAAGTTCTGAAAATACAAATGCTAGTAGTTACAATTTTTAGCTGTCAGAACATGCTTCTCTACTAGCAACCTGTTTTCTACTAGGAATGTAAACTGGTTTTCAGAATCATAATAGGAAAAAAGTAAGACAAGAGGATGTCCTAGACTGAACTGTAACTACTGAAAGTTCTTATAACAACAGATGCAGGAGCCTGCTCTTCTGGTTAATTATGATGTCATTAGATGCCCTCAATGTACCATGCTTACAGGTCTTTATTTCAGGGCCTATCATTTATTCTATTTATTAACATCTAGAACTACAACCACGATACAAGCTATTCACTGGGAAAGACCACAAACCCCTCCATAGTGTGTCTGGATGTCAATGCTGCTGCACTGGATCACAAGGTAGGTCAGAAAAGCTGGAGGTATAGTGGAGTGACCAATAGCTATGTACTTCTAACACGTCTTCATAGACTACTTTTCCCTTTTTTAAATCCTTTTCCCCTCTGGAATAATTGTGCAGGTAGGATTGCTTGC
>JANHGO010006415.1:0-21436 GCA_024606505.1 Aquila spilogaster
GGTTTTTTTTAATATAATGCACTTTCCTATGAAAAGTAGTTGCTGGCTATTCTTCAGCAAGAAAAAATAGAAAGCAGAAAGAAACTCCTTCTTTCTCAGATCTAGTGATTAAGAAACTTTGCTAGGCAAGAGAAAATCACTGAGGTTTTCATCATCTGCCTTCACCCCCATAAACATCTCTTATTTTTATGTTGTCTAGATTTTTTTTCACAGTCATTGGAAGGAAGAGGGAGGAATGCAAAGAATGAAAAATGCAGATTTTTCAGATTTGTGTGGTTGCATTCGTGGAGATTCAACTCGTGTTTTGTCAAAAGTTCCATCCAATGGGTGGCTAAAACTAGAAAAACAGACATCACACCCTGTAGGCAAGAGTGCAATTAATTCGGCATTTGGAAAACAACTAGGACAAATGTCAGGCCAAGAGCATCTGGTTGTAGCTAAATCATATAATGACTTTCAGAAGCATAGTCAGCTTTTGGGCACCTACTATCTCTGGGATTAGCAGACAGACTTGGTGCATGGCCAGTTCCAAGAATTGTTAGAAGCTGGCTACTAGCCTGAAGGGAAGAGCTGTGGTATGGCAACATAATTTTACATACAATTCCTTTTTTTTTGGTGTTAAGATTCTTTTGGGCTAGGAGGAAGTACTGATTGGAAGAATAATTCTGGGATTTAACCAGAGTACAGTGCCAATGGGTATTTCATAAATGCCCAGGACATTTATGAATGGGACAATCATTCTTCCACTTGGAGTGGTCCATGACATACCCTGCTCCTGGATTAACATTCTGCGAATCAAGAAGAATATTTGAAGGAGACAACGGAACAGATTTAAGAACGCAGGTCACATAGACATGAGGTGGGAGTTCTCTGACTATCTTCGATACAAATATCTAAAATTAGGTAACAACAATCCCTTCCCTATCAACATAGTCTCCACAAGGTCCAAACAGGCAGTGCGAATTCCTGTAGTTTGATCCCAATCACTGCATAATCCATCACCAAAATATTACAGGTGACCTCAACAATGACGAATACTTGATAGAGCTTGCATCATGGAACTGCTGCTGAGTACTCTTACACTTTCCCTCACCGCCTTCACAAGCGTTCCTGGATTCATCTTCAGTGCTAAGCTCTCACACAGCAGTACCCATGAGTAATACTTTGTACTACCTCCAGTTGGCCAAGAGATTCTGACCCGTGCTGGTGCAATTTATTGGCCTCTATTATTCATGTTTTTGTCACCTCTTGTCTAGACTAAAACAATGCAGTACTCCTGGGCGTAGCGCCATCAGCCTCATGAGAAACTTAGAGCTAATAGAGAATTCTGGAGGAAAATGTTCTCTCCAGCAAATTAATGAAAACTGCCCCTTGTTCCCTATACTACCTAAAAAAAGTATTAAGTCTTGTTCAGGGTTTCAGTTTTTCTTTTAGAAGCATTTAATTGCTTCAACCCTGCTTAAGGTCCACACAAGCCTCTGTGATGAAAACCATGATGAACATGTCCACATCTGATACAAAACAGAACTCTCCATCGTAATCATAAAGCTCACCTTTCACATGAGGAATTTACATGGCTTTGTGGAACAAACTTCCACAGAAAATAAGGACAATCCCACCACTCAATAAAAAGACACGCTCCTCAAATATGCCAAACCTAACACAGCGTAGCGTACGGCTTTTAAGCAGCCCCCAAACCCAAACAAATTGTGCACTGCACACACAGGGAGAGGAGGAAGGGGAAAGACCAAGCTACGCATAAGGAAAGTCACACGCATTGCTTAATGCACTAGTGGAAGGAACTCAGATATGATGATGACAAATGCAGTATAACAATCCCTGTAGAACAGAAAAGAATGGGATAACTGCTCATAACTGTGAACAAATTTTAGGGAGAAAAGCTTGTAATGCAGCATAGAGAACATTTGTGAAGGCTATGCACAATCTGTTGATTGAGTAATTAACAGATATGCAGCAGTCCTAGATTGTGCAGAAAAAATGCTTCAACAGAAAATTAAAGTTCCAAAGTGAGGAAATTTCAGACCTTAATCTGCCACTGTAGGCATAACTTCCCCACTCTGTCTGTTTGCATGGCTGAGCCCCAGAATGTAGGGCCTCTAGATGACTTCAGAGGAAAATTTGCCAAAACTTCTTAGCATGGGAAAAAGTGTTACATCTTAGCCTTGTTCTTGGATACGGCTGAATGGAGCTGTTCTGACAGAAATTTCGCCCCCAGAATTCACGCCTGAGGCAAACATCTGGCATGGAAAACTTGGAACCAAATAGTTAAAAGTTTTGTAAAACTATCCGTAACTGAAAACAGGATCTTATCATGAGAAGGGTCAAGCAACTGGAATAACAGGCACTGCTACCCAGCCACAGCAGAGTAACAAACTCAGGCCAAAGAGCTCAGAACAAGGATTCTTCCAGCGTGAGCTATCTGCTTTTACAGTAGAAAATGACCTGTTATCTTCAGCTTTTGAATCTTGACTCGTGTACAACAATTTTAAATTCATTTTTCCCTCTAAAGTGCTACTCGAGTTTGATTCCAAGTAACAAACCTCTATGCCTGAAAAGTTACTCAGATAAGTGAAGAAAGACACAGACCATCTTTGAAATAGATAAGGCAGATGCATTTTACTTGGTTTTCTTGCATATACGGCAGCCTGAGATCACTTGCCAAGTGAAAGATTTTAGAATTTTCTAATTCATGAAATCTTCAGCAAAACTTGAGGTGCAGAGCAGGATGGTATCAGTTATAACATATGCCCCAAAACCTCCGAGGGGAATTCAGATACTCTGGTATAAGACATAGAAAAGCGGCTGACAAATCATTTGCAAGTAAGCGCGCAGCAATGAAATGTTGCTGATGCACTCCCTAAACCCAGAAAGAGCTGTGATAGACATTTTACCACACATAAACAAGCAGGTTTCAGCAGCAGAAAAGATAAGAGATGGTTAGAAAATCAGACTGGAGAATAGACCTAACAAAAGACTTGAATGAAGAATAGTTTTTACTGTGTTATTAATCCTGATTATAGGGAACAAAATAAATAGAAACTATCACCATTTATATATTGAATGACGGAGAAAGACCTATTTTCTGTAGAGGAGAAAAGAAAAAGAATAACATACTGTGTATAAAATATTGTGTATAAATTTTGTGTCAATTTAAGAATTACATTTGTCAGAAATTTTATATTGACTAAAATTACAACAAAGCCCAACCACAGCCATACATGAAAAGAATGACGGGGAAAAAATGAGTTTATTTTACGTATTCGACACTTTTGTTTGTAGTGAAATTCACTCTGCTTTCATTAACATTTATATTGTAATCTGAAATCCTAAGAGGAAAGCATGCACAAACTTAGATTTCTGTTAAACACATTACATTTGAAGAAAAAATATCTGAAACTCAATACTCAAATTCCAGAGCCTGAGTTCAGCCTACATATTAGCTGATGATACCAAGCTCATAAAAATACCCTTTCTGCACAGTTTTAGTCGGCAGTAGCATCATCTTCTCTCTTTCTTACCTATAGTACAGAGGTAGGAAGTCACAGCTTCTCCCTGTTTAAGTTCTTCTTTCTGTAACACTGGGATAATAACACTACCCAAACACCTTGTTTCTTGAAAAAGAGTGCCTTAAATGTAAGGTCTCAGTACTACTTTAAAGTAGAAGAAAAAAAGAACAATCCTTGCATAATCCCAAACTTCAAAATATCTTTTTCCAATTTGGAATCTTATGAACTCTCTAAAGCATGTTTTAGATTTTCCAGTCTATTTTGATTATTTCTCTTACCCTGTATCTTATTCATAAGCTGACCTTCTGTAATGGTCTTTGAGAAAACTTTCTAATCAGTGATCTTTGTATGTTATGTAGATTAAGAAACTTATTTTTTGCAAACAGGAATGCAATACTCCAGCTATCAATATTTTCCCACACACAGACAATGATTTGAAGAGTTAAGATCTGTTATGTCAAAAATGGTAACAACAAAATGTTAGAGGAAAATCACACAAATTACAAAAAAATCACAAAACAGGAAATCACTTCATAATTTTAAAAGGGTGATGAGATGACACAGGGATGACAACCCTCACATTCCCTTGTGACAAAGAGTGACTTTTTAGTGTTTCCAGAACCTGATACTTGGGGACATTCTCTCAACTGCAATGTTCATATAGCAGTGAAGATACCTTAACACAGACACCTGTCACACAGGAGCACTGAAAAGAATCTGACAAAGGGAACATAAAATATGCTATTAGATCAGATTATGTTTCTTGCTAATATGAAAATCAGCATCTTTGTTTACATTTATTTTGCAGCACAAAAGGATAATGTCGTTCGAGGTATTCAATCAGACACTAGTCTGGCTGTATGCTTAAAACCGACATTTTACACAGTATACTTGAAACACACCAAACAATTGTGATACCAGCAGCACTTTTCAATTTGCTTAAATTAGCCATGTGCTCAAGTGCTTTACTATATCAGGAGCTAAAGCCAGGAGCTTTCACTGTCTTGACAACATACTGTAGATGTTACAGAACACTTTGATAAGACTGTCATTGCTAGCTGAACACAGCCATCAAATTATGCTAATCTGAAAACAGCTATTATGGAGTTTGCTGAGTGGATACATGCAATTTCTTTGGTTTTTCTTCTTGATTTAAGATTACAGTAATTTTTATATCTACTTCAGATTGTCCACAGCACAATTGTTAGACAGAAAAAAAGATCATGAGCTCACCATTATCATCATGGGAATACTCTATTCCAGAAACAGTGCATCTTCGGAAAACCATCTTGTTTTCAGTAAGTGTCCCAGTCTTGTCTGAAAAGATAAACTGCACCTGACCCAAGTCTTCTGTGATATTTAAAGCTCGGCACTGCAGCTGAGAGTCTGTTTCTTCATCATATAAATCTTTATCTTGATGAATAAAGTATACTTGGCAGATTTTAACTATTTCAATGGATACATACAAAGAAATTGGAATCATAACCTAGAATACACAAAAGGAAAGAGAATTAGGAGAAAACAGAAGCAAGGATACAGTGACTTAGTAAAATCTAGTTAACTTGGTACTAGACTAGAACATAGAGAGGCTATGTACTTTAAGAATTTACCGTAAAGTTATTATCATGTTTGAAAAGAGTTTATGTACTGTGTTAGGTGAGGGAAACCTATGGTGAATTGCAGAGCTGAAATGCATTATTGTGTCTAGAAGGGTGATTATCAAAGCTAGGACAGAAGCAAATCTTTTTTAGGCTAATAAGGCGAGCTTGAAACTAACTGGGAAAGGAAAATTAAAAAAACCAACCCAAAAACAGACAGTATAGTCAGAACCCTGTAAATGTGAAAGAATAGGATATATTTATTCTGCACAAATAATAGACTGTTTGCAAATTCACTTTGCAGGAATACGAGAAACAAAATCAGAAGCATTCACCTCTCCACAGGTACAATCTTTGTGGCCTCGGCTTTTGCACTGCAGATTATTTGAATGAAGAACACATTTTATAATTGCTGAAGAAAGAGATGTGAGAAGAAGTTTCTCCAGAAAAGATTTTCAACTGTTTCTTCAGGATTGTCAAAACTCCGTGAAATACCTAATTTGTACCTGAGTTTTTCTCTGCAGATGTTTTTCAGGACAGAAATTCCTGACTGCATACATTATCTAGCTTGCTGAATTAGATATGAGGGATAAATTATAGCATGTATATAAGTGGCAAATGTGGTTATTTAAACAAAAGCTACAGTTAAAGTTCGGTGTTTAAAGAATTCTGTGGTGAATTTTTTTAACCAATATCATAACCCAATACTTTAGAGTAAAAAGTTTTCATTCCTGTTTTTAAAGGAGTTGCTGCCTCCACGTCCCACTGGGCATACTTCCACATGTCCCACTGACATGAGTCTCTGTTACTTCTCTTAACTTACTGTCACCTTCACCACTCAATACATTTCTCTTCAGGACCAAAAAACCTTTAACAGAGTTTGTTATCTAGCTGAGATATGGAGTTAAGAGCAGTATCTTTGGAAAGTGGTTAAAAGAGTATACAACTTATGTTCATACCAGGACACTGTACCCAAAGTGGCACCCAGAGTCTTTGAGGTGTTGTTCCACAGTGGATGGATATGAAGCATACAGCTTGTTTTCTCCCAGCATCCCACCTCTTCCTACTTGTTTAAAATGAAATAAAATACCTGAGTCTTCCGGGGAAGGTTCTCAGACAATTATCTTCTCCAACACCAAGGGAGCTCTGACAGCTTACTCTGTGCATCAGTTTGTTTATTTTTTTCGGAGAAGTTATCATCTTTTTACCACTGGATAGACCACTTCGTTTATTTAATTTAGCTTTCTGGTAATATATTATCACAGTCCCTATAGTTAAAATTTAATTTTAAAGAGACTAAATTTACTCCTTTTTAGTGCTTGTTTAGCTGCTTACATGCCTTAGTGGTAGAAGGGGTACTACACATACTGCGCATTTATAGCTTTATTACAGCAAACTATGAACAGGTGACAGCATGTACAACTTGATTACCTGGAAAACTATGATCACTGTCAGAAATAAATATACTGAAGCTAAAACAGGAGACAAGTATTTGCCATTAGGTCCTGGAACATCAAAGATTGGTTTCTTCTTCTCAGCATATTGCCATACCCATAGGCCATGACCTGCAGAAGAGTTGAAAGAGAGAAAAATGCAAATTAAGTCCAAGGAAAAATGCTTATGGTATGAATTTGTTCTTAGAGTTGAGTTAGCTGGGAAAGTGGTATTTGTTCTCAACTATTCTGCATGACTTTTGAAAGAGGCCCTAAACCCATGTTTTTTTCTGCCTTCGGATTTGGGGTTTGAGAAAGGGGTTTGTCTGGCCTCAAGGACAGCATGCAAGTGTCATTTCGCATAACTGTATCCAAATAAAGTGAGCTGGCTAGTCTAAATTGGTAGTTTAGGCTCATTCTGTAATCAGCAGAGAAAACCAGACTTCTTCAGAAAGTCATTCATTTCAATAATATTTGATGTGTTAAAATGAAAGAACTCCATTGACTGCACTGGGTATATCACTAGCCAGCTATTACTAAACTAAACTAGTTTCAGCTAGATAAAGTCAGAAGAGACTTTAATCTTACTGTGTGAATCTTCACCACCATGCCTACAGAACTAATGAAATGATAGTATCAGCAGAGTCAACAGCATGGAAGCTGAGGAACTAAGAACAGAAGAAATTCTAAGCCTTGCTCAGAGTGTTTCTTTCATTGATTGTGCTGATAACTAAATAAAGTAGTTGTTATTATTATTATTATTATTTTGGGAAAATGACATTCTTGTTAAAGAGATGGAAAGTTGCCTTTTTAAGTACAGTGCTAGGATTTGCAGTCCTAAAAGTCCTAAAATGGTATGCCTGATGTTTTTAAGGTTAAAAACAAGGAAGAATTCCCCCACGATAAGAAGCATTCAAACTATCTTCACTATATGTCAGAAATCAGAAAAAAAGGACAAAGGTCTACTTTAAAAGTAATCTTTCGTAAGCCACATCTAACACAGTCCTTTACATCTTGATACATAAACTCAGCCTTGAACTCTTGGAAAATAAAAACAATACTTAAGTCGAGTGAGAAAATTATTTTGTCCCTATACTACCAATATGAGCATATCACCATACTGATGTCTTTACTGACGTCTGTATTTTTATTCTTGAGAGCAAAAATTGGAAGCCCCACACTCAGAATGACCTACATCAAGACTTGTTCTGTAAATATCCTGACTCAGATTTTCAAAAGAATTAGTTAAGTGTCATACTTCCACTTTCTTGACAGAAGGTACCAAAATTGCCTGACTCTCACAGAACACAGCTTTGCACGTCTTGAAGCACCAGGCCCCTCTGCTTTCCAAGGGCTCAAGCAAATTTCTTTCCAGCTCTTTTTGGTTGTTACCGCCTCCAGCAGTTTGCTCTGTCCCTCTGCTGGTGGCTTCTAGCCTTGTAGCAGAAGTGACAGAAGGGAAGGCGCATGTGTCACCTACTGTGTGCCACCTCCTCCTGTTTACATTCATGCATCTCAGGAGTTTCAGCTGAACTGAAGCCACTGCAGTGCACACCCCGCTGCTGCTGCTCTAGGGGCAACACCTCAGATGCAGTGGCAGAGGGGACAGCTGCAGGCAGTGACTCCTTGCAATTAAGCCTTCCATGGCACTTCAGCCCTGAGGACTGGGTTCCCCAACACTGAGACACTATAAAAGAGTGTCATGAACTCCGTGGAAACAAGTATGCTGGCTGATTCACAGCTGGAAATACTCATCTTCAAGCAGCATTTAACAATACTGGAAAAAGGCACACAGAGACTTATTAAAATGGCATAGGAGTGTTATTAAACTACACCATGGTTGTTAGGAAACATTCTGGTGCGTATGCCGTATGACTCACACACAAACATTACGGAACACACAAACATTAAGGATAAGGAATTCATATGCCATATATAAAGAATCATTTTGGGCGCCAAACATAAAACTCAATTCTTTCTCACAAATGAACAGAAAAAAAGCCTGAAGAGTATTAACCTGAACCTCAGCATTTCCTTAAACGCTCCATGAAGTCTAGAGAGTCTTCTGCTTGGATTTATGCAGATTTAGACTTTCATTTATTTCTTCTATGTCAAAGCTGCAGCCTTAGGGACAGTGCATCAATGTTGTGCACTGTGCCCTTGATTTAATAAATAGTACTGGGGAATAGCACTGTGCTAATTATGTTTTTTCTCTCCTCATAAATTACTTTGTTGACTGATTAATGGCATGTTACACTCCACCACCTGTAATTTTGAGGGGACTACATATAAAGTGGCTTCTTTTGGACTGGACATTTTTGGATGCTATCAAGGGTAGTAGAATCTAAGCCTTCAGATCCCTGGTATCTAATAGCGTATATTTGATTGATACTAAGAAGCTGTTTAGATGACCTTATGTATCAAGACATCTTGATTTCAAAGAAGAAAACACAACAAAAACTAGACAGTATGGAGGCAGCTTTATGGATTTCATCTTTTGGCAGGCACGTATGTTTTTGATAAAGCTAAGTGCATGAATCCCAAGACAGTCTGATACTTAAGTTTCTACTTTGAAAGAGCACTTACCGATGGCAGAAAACAGACACATGATTAGAAGTATGAGGACACACCAAAGGACATCGGCATTCATCTGCCTTTCAAGCTTACTGCGTTTGTAACGGGGTCCATTATTATTTAACAAAGCTTTGGTCTCATGCCCTGCAGAAGCAATTACATCAAATGATGTCATATGGATTTTTGTTATTATTTTAAGGAAACCTTAAAAAGGCAGTGTGCCTCGTCAGACAGAAAACCAGCTTTTACCTGCATAGATTACTATTCCTGCAACCTCTTCTGTATTTCTAATGGTACATCCACGTAACAAAAGATTTTCTTTGAACAGTCCATCCTTTTTTCCACTTTTATGTACGCTGCAGAAAATTTAAAAACAGAACAAAGCACGGCATGACAAAACATTAGGCTTCTTAAATCATAGTACTCTGTAATATAACAAGCCCAGGAAACATCTTCAAAGTTTAAGAAGTTTTGTCAACCTGATGGGGAAATAGGTCCTTAGATCTTCCTCCTGGGAAGATTCTCTGCCAGACTTTGAAAACTGAGAATACCTACCCAAGAATCCCAGACATGCAGCAGCCCAGCTGGAGCAGTACCAGTTGCTGTTGGATATACAAAGGTACTGGACAAATGCTCACTAGAGATATGCAGGCCAAATCTACAGCATGTGTGCAGCCTATCTAATGCTTTGAAATGAATTGGACTTTCTGCGCATGTGCAAATTGACTGTGCAGTCACAGTTAACCCAGCCCCCCTAAGAGCAGCTGTGTAGTGCATATGATCAACCCACTATTCACATGTTCTTATCAAATAAATCCTAGAAAGAAATACGGTGAAATTGGGAAAGGACTGTGTTTCAGAAGCAGTGATACTACGGAAGATGTGCCAGGGATATTATGCATCAGTTCAGTGAAAAAGAAAGGAAAAAAATACCATGTGTTCATCAGTGAGAACAAGAGAAATTCCTTTCAGAAGCGTCTCACTGACTCTCTAAGAAAGACGAAATGGTCTGCGCCCTGATGATTCTTGTTGAGTACCACCAAAACACATGAGAACAACGGAACAAAGTAAGTTTCCACTACAAGTTATTGTCTGCTGTGTATGGACTGACTCAAATTTCAGCTGACAGAAATACAGAAAACAGCCTTATGAGAATTAACAGTCATCAGGGAAATGCTAAACAATAATAACAACAATTTAAAAACAACATTAGAATGTTTTATTAGGCAAAAAAGACAAACCAAATAATAATTTCAAACCTTTTCTAAATAAATAAAATTTAATTTAATCAGCTGTAGTATCCCAATGCCTCAGAGAATATTAAAGCAAAGTCTGAAATGTTTAAATGCTCTGCCTTCACTTTCAGAGCATCAAAACTATCGCACTTCCAAAGTCTAAAAAACAGACTGCAATAGGAAACTGGTAAAAGCTGGGAGTTCAAGAGAAATCCTGGAAAAGCACATGCACTATACTAAAACCAACATTGTGCTGTTGCAACATCAAATTTTATGGCTACCTGGATTTGAGCATTTAAAATCCTGTGTCCCCTGAAATCTGCAAACTGGCTTAAAATTGTGCCTTTTATAAAGGTGGAGTTCTTCTTCTTCGCTTCCTATTTTCTAAGCCTTCACACCTGGGTTATATCTTCATGCTTTTCTGATTGTTAGAATCTTATCTTTTTCTAAATGAGGACCAAAATTCTAACTTTAGCACATGCTTCTAGGATCTCAGGCCTGAAGAACTATATCAAATATCCTGAGATCTGCAAGAAGAAAAGGTTCACATTGGTGAATCCTTTGTACTCTTCCCCAGTCTAGCAGGACTACTTGCAGATTATGCTGTTATGCTGGACACGCTATGTAGTCAATGCTCTTAGTTAAGAGTAGAATACGACTTCTTACTATCTTAGCTTACACAACTGCTCCAAAGCAATGGTGCAACATAGGAAGTTAACCTGTAGGTTCCAAGACCCCAACCTACTGCCCTCACCCACAGCCTGAGCCTTCTCACCACAACTCATCCTTACATGCGTTTGGTACCGCTTTTTACTTTTCCATATCTAAATGAAGTCAATCAACTCACCTGCTGCTCACCAGACCTTTAGAAAACATGGATGAAATCAAAATCTGGGAGAAAGAAGCTGGCAGGGGCTGGAGGAAACTCACTGTTTCCTTCATGTCTGCACTCACTCCCAGTGACTCACTAACAGAACATACATGTAAGGCAATTGGGCACTGATGATAAAAGGGAGAAAAAATTAGAGACATAAAGGTCTGGATTAAAAAATAATGAAAACTAGAGTTAAATAAAACTGCTCACTTTGATAAAAAAACCTGCCAAGGCTATAACTTTATGTCCAGGTGGAGAGATGGCTTAGATCCCATTTCTAGCCCTGCAGAGTTACAAACCCTAAGCTTCTTACAGAGGCTGAACAGTCTGTTTTTCCCCTTTCTGGATTCAGGCCACTATAACTTTGGAGGCAAAGAAGGAAACTTTTCTCTGTCAGTATTTAAAACAGTGGCTGGCTGAAGCCACTCAGACGCCTGGAACGCGAAGGCTAGCCCACGAGGAAACGCACTGGCAAGTGCAGGTGCAATGTTCTTTTTCTCTGCAATTTCTCACACGGATGACACCGCAAATATGCGCTATCTAAACATCTAAAACATACATGCACCACGAATTAGGAGAAATGGGCAGACCAGATGCAGTTAGCTACTACTTCGCTACAGCACTCTGAAAGTGTTTGTGTAGAAATAAGCCTCCTGGTTCAATACAGCAAAGCAAAAATAAGTCCGACGGTAGCTCACTTCAGCCTTTTATTATATTTTTCCTTGTTACGTGTTTGCCAGCATTAAATAACAATGTGACGTATCAAAACTGTATTCAAAAGAGTATTTTCTTTCACTGTCTGGTTTCTCAAGTGTCTTACAAAGCAAATTATAGAGCTAGCATTACTTTCCAAGGCTTGACACTCCCAAAGAAAATATTCAACAATCTTAAACATAGTCTCAGTGCACATCATCAGTCAGAATCTTCCTGACTCTCAATTCTGATGCAACTTAGTCTAGGTTGTTGTGTTTTTTTTCCCCCCAGGATAAGTGGTGTCACTATAGCACATTAAAGAGGCATCACTGTATAGATTTTAAATTTTTTTTTCTTAAAAAAATTGTAACATGATTTTATATTTATTTGGTTTTGTTATCTTATGAAGAGCTTTGAAATAGAAATACAGCCATGTATTCATATTATTATTATTATTATAATTCCTTGCGATACTTATTTTGGTACGATCAGATAAAGCTTTCTGTTCTTGTCCAATAGTAAAATTTTTATTTTTAGAGAAAAGCTGAAAAGCCAGAATGCCAACTACTACTACTACTCCTCTTCCCCTGCCCATACACACAGAAAAAAACTAGAAACAAGATTTTAAAGCCATTTTTTTTTATTTTTGGAACCTAGCATGGGATTTTTGAATGTTTGCCATGCATACTGTACATAATCTGCCTAGACCCATACAGGCAGGGGGCATGTTAGGTTTTGTTCTATTCTTTTTACATAGAAGACTTCTTATAGGGGAAATAAAAATGAGGAAATATGCTTGGGATATCTGAGGATACAGAAACTGCAAAACACTATTAAAGCAAGCACCTGAGTAGAACCAGTAGTCTGCCTGTCTGTCTGCACATCCAGAGTGTGTTCAATGCAGACTGTGCCAAAGTAACGGAAGAAGTCATATGTAGTAATGTGTACACTACACTTTTGCAGATATAGAAACATAGAATCATAGGGCCAGGCCCCTCAATGCATTTTGCACTATTTTTGTGATTTTTTTTATGATCATGTTTCCTTTTACCCTGACCTGCCTGTGCTACGTTGGTTACCTGTAGTGATCACGTTTCAGAATAACTGTGGGGAACAGAATTTTTACATGTTTACAACACACACAGACACACACAAATATTTCTATTACCCGAAAGATTTGTCAGCCCAGACATTAGAACCAAAGGAGCTCTTCGTATTTCAAACAGAGAAAAGTAGTCCTAATCAAAACCGGAAACCTACCAAGTGGTCCAAACTTCAACTACACTTTGACAGTAATGTCTCAGCACAGCTTTTACATATGGATCTCTTGAAAGTCTATTACTTCATACCATCCCCATTTAAATATCTCAGTAACATTTCTTTTCAGTTGAGCTAGTATCAGCTGGGAGCTACCTGAACCTTTCTTTCAAGCAGTGACTACTGGTAAGATTTTGAACAAGAGTTAAGATTTGAGTTTGACATGGCAATGACATGTTTCAATTCAGATGTGCTAATTACTATTCATCTTGCTAATGCATGATTTGAAATAGACCCATGATTTCATGATACTAATGAAGGAAATCTAAAAAGAGGGGAGAAAAAGCCTTCTCCCATGATAAATTAGGAGACTGAGAGTTTACTTGTTGAGGGGCTGGTTCCTGCTCTTTACTTCAAACACCCCGTGGTCCTTTAGTTGTAAACCTCTTGCAGCATAGCTGATGAGACCTGGAAATCACCTGATGCTTTCTGCCAGATTCAAAACTGATGTCTCGGCTTTTTGCTGTGTCAAAATATATTCACATTGTTTGTGAAACACTGAAGTATAAAGAAGATTAAATAGAATCAATATTGAACAACAGTCTTCCAAAAAGTACTACCATGTTTTCTGCTACATAATCTGAATGGGTCTGTAACTTAGAAGCTACAGACATTTTCCACATGGAGTATGTAAGTAAATATATAATGAAAGACAAATTTATGCATATCTTCTACAGTATTCAACCTCTGCTCAATATTTTGGGGACTAAGATTCACACACATGAAGTGTGCTAGAAAAGCTGCCAAGCCTTGCATTTCCATATCGGGAAATGTCATTTCTGCAGTAGAGCAGGCTCTCTATTAATGTAGACAGTCACACGCCCTCTTGCAGTAATGTCTAATACTAAACTTTTATCTTTAAATGAACTGTAGGGCTTTGTGCTGCTACATAAAGGAATACATTTTCCCACACTACAACCTGATGTAGTTTCAAAAAAACTGTCCTGATTTACACCAGTTGACAGTACATCCTACACAATCTGTGACATCTGAGAGTAGTAAGTGAGGTGGTAAATAGCATCACTATAAAAAACTCCCCAAGCTCCAGTAATTTACCTTGTGCCATTTACGCAATTCAATACTGCTTATCACTCCTAATTACTGTGGGTGATAAATCATTGTATTCTAAACAGAATTAGTGTCTGTTTAAACTCTCTTCATTAAAATGTAGACAAAAATCAAATAACCTGGGGTCTCACTCTGCATGTGGTTACAGACTGTAGAAAAATAAGTCGTGCAAGAGTGCACCTCCTAAGTCACCACTATCGGCACGACTACACACCACAGTCCTGGCTATGTTAGAAGCAAAGTGCTTTGCACATACTAAAACATTTGCTTCTGAGCAGGACTGATTGGCCAGAGATGAGCACCCTGTTAATGCAGTTCTGTTTGTTTAGAATTAAGTCAAAAGGCCATAGGTGATTCTGCATGGTAATAATGTACAAGCACACCCATCGTGTCAGCCAATTGTTTTATTTTGTCTGAATGAGAGGAAAGGAATACTGTCATAGCTGTAGAAATATCAGTTTTGCCTTCTGATTTTCCTCAATGACACTTACATTAAAAGAAACATCAAACAGACCCATCTTCATAAAAGCAGTGTACAACAGATTGTGTTTGTTTGTTGGCTCTCTTGGACCGGTCTTCCATTTCCTGCCATTTCTAGATGGGCTTTTTTGACCCATGGAGGGAAGGAAAGGGAGAACGGTGTCTGTAACTGCACTGCTTCATGCATTCATTTCTGGAGTGTAAACAGATCAAAGCTAACAACTAAATCCATCCTAAGGAATGGAAATGTGAGGCTCCCATCTCACCCTGAAGTGAGGATCCTCTAAAAGAGTCTTAAATATGCAGCTGCAACTTACAGAACACAGCCCAAAACAAACCAGCATTTAATTTATTCTGTATTAGAGAAAAGGAGTGTATACTGAAGGATATTATATGAAATACTCACATGTAGCCTTGAAACCTACTTAAGTCATTGTTTGGCTTCTCGCATTCAATGACACTGGTGAACTTCAAGGGGTCAAATTCTGAGTCCTGGAATAATAAAAGTGTTAATTACTTAGGGCAAAGACCTGAAAATTATAGCTAAAATCACTTTCTTTTCTAGCTTTCATAATGTATTAAAGTCCATTTTTTTTTTCAAAGGCAATAAAATGAATGACACTGACCACTGGCACTGAAAATCAAAGGGACCTGGGCACCAAAATTCCTTAGATACCTTCCAAAATCTCCCTTACAAGGATGACTTTTCTGTTCTGCAAGTGGAAGAATGTGAGTTTCTAAAAGCATTAGATAAAAGATGCCGAGCTGAGAAGTCAAATGACTTTGGTCTGGAGTGGAAAAATGAAATTTAGCTGGGAAGGCTCAAAATATTCAATAGTATCACTATACTTCATGTTCAGTGAAGCTACTGAAAATCTAGGACAACATAAGTCAATATACTGCCAGTTATGAAAAAGCTAATATGAGCTTTTGAAATATGAGCAAGACTTAATTGCTTTATGCCAACACAGATAAATTAATCTACTACAGTAAATTACACACATATAGCAGAATAACTTTTTCCTAATTGACACTTAAAAACCTTCTTGGTTCTCTAGCTCATTAGTCTGAAGCTGGTATTTTTGCCGACTATGTATGTTTGCCTGTAGTTAGCACCTTGTTGTGTCTGAGGAAAAACATCCTATCACAGTGTAATTACTTGATTTTGTTAAATAAAAATCAAGGTTCTCCCTCCTTTGCCAGACCAAACAAACTGTGCACTGAAATCAGAGATACCCAGTCCTGGTGCTGCTAAGAAGGCTGTTTGTCTCCATCAATGAGGACTACCTTTAGAAAACTGCTTTGCACACCATTTGAATGAAAGAACCAATTGTGAATTATCATATTATTAAGTTTCAGCACTGCAAATGTTATGTTTTGTAATGGTTTTGCTGAGCAGCTGTAGACCCCAACCACTACTTTTTAGAACACACTATGGGAATAGCCAACTGAGAATCAGTAACCAAAGGACAGACACAATCTTATTGCCAGCTTCTCTGAAACACACAGGTGTGTCTGGTTTTTTTATACTGACTCTACTCAGAAGAGGTGAAAGAAACTAGATTTTAAATGAGGGATAAAAGAAACTAGAGGATATGTCAGCATCACCATCAACACCCTCCTTCATTTTTCTGCCAGTTACACCTGGAAGAAAGACAGGCTTACAGTATATAGGAGACAATTCAAACCACCCACGCCTGACACTTTTGGGAACCTTTCCTGTATTTTTGAGAAACAAGAGATGATAAAGAGAACGGCAAAGATGGGCTGTCACTTAGAGACAGCGACAGCCCACTGGAGGAAAAAAATCAGGTTTATATGCAGAATTTAGCTTGTAAACAAAGGGGGAGAAAAAGGACTACAGCAAAGGACAGCTCTGAGCAAAGAAGAAGATTGCTATGCTGAGAATCAGACTCCCTAAATTAGGTCAAATTTGGCAGTCAAGTACCTGAGCCTCAGCAAGAAACCCAGATGATCTTCTCAGCACCACAAATACTGTTGGTATTTAAGCTCATTAGATATTTCTCCTGGTTAGCCTTAAGCTTCTCTAGGTGACTCAAGTTTGATGCTGGGAATGCTTGGAAGTACTTAGCTCTTCAGCAGCACCTAAGACATCATTAGGCTGTAGAATGGGACAGATATGGTAAAGCCACACGGTCACCCCCTTTGGCCCTCGTTCCTCAGCTGCTCACTTCAGACAGGCACAGACACCAGCAGTCACGAGGAAGGAATCACTGGCTAGAACAGACATCATGAAGCTTTCTGGCCTTGGCATCTGAAATCTGTTACTACAGCTCCTAAACTATACACACTCTGCCCGTGTCCTTGCCTCCAGCAGTCAAAGGTTCGCGTTACAGAGACACTACACTAGTAGCCAGTGCTACCTGGCAGCTGGCTTTACTTAAGCTTGTTGGAGAAGGTGAAGTTCTCCCAAGTCATGCCAAAACTTGTTGTGCTGGGAAACCTTGTGCTGTCTACGGAACACCTGCTCTGCTGCCCCAGAACATGATCATTTCCTTGTCCTGGTATGTTCCTTGGCAAAAAAAAAAAAAAAAAAGGTACAGGGAAAATAATCTGTAAACATTGTTCAAGGTGTTTCGATAATATACTGTCTGTCTGCCTAAGGATTGTGCTAAAGAAGAGTCACCACTGTAGCTTAAATTGCATTTGTAAATTGGAGGGAAAAGACTGGAATGGGAAACATTACTTGTCTTTTTATTATAACATACTATATAGAATACAGTTAATTTAGCACAAATTTTCATTCAGTGGTCTTAAAAAAAGAAAAGAAAGAAATCTTAACATCTTTGATGAATGCCCCTGAGGGAACCCTAGAGACACCTAATAATAAAACCCATTGTAATCAAATGCAGGTTTTCTATGGCTGCTGAACTCAACAGAGAGAGCATGGTTTCAGTGCTGTACGGACACATCAACTTCTAGAGCAATTCGAAGTTTGCAGACTGAATCCCCTTTCTGCTAAGAAAGCCTGCCAGCAAAGCCAGCGACTTTACAATTAAGAAAAAATCTACTTAAAATCTAGAGCTAAAGTCTTCACAAAAAAGAAAGATCTTGTCAAATAAGAGAGGACTAAACCTACCCAACCTCCCCATCACTACCATGCAACATAGTCTTTCTCCCTCCTTTGTTTTTTGGATTCTTTTCATTTATGACTCAGTTTTGGAACTAAAAGTCCTTTATTGTTGAAGCTAACCGTCTGTGTATTTGTGTTCTGTTACAATTAACTTGAAATATGTGATTATGGTCTTTAACCAGATAATATCTGGGAGGAGAGAAAATCCAATTAGAATAGTAGTTTACGTAAGGAAATGAAGCTGCTGAATTGTGATTTATGGCAAAAGCTCTTTGGTTTATTAATAAATCAAATAACTCCATCTCTTTCCTGTAAAATGGAAGGGTAGATATACACTGTATATTACAGCTGATGACACCGTTTTGATGTGAAGATGCCTTTTGGTAAATGAATGAACAAATACGTTAAACACTGCCTGCGTGTAACTGCTTTCAGTGGTTATAAAGAAGCACAAAGTTAACATAAGATTTCACAATGATCAAAGTTTTGTTCCTTTTTATGCTGATACCTACACTTCCGCAGCAAATGAAACATAAACTGTGATGGTGGTCTCATGTAACATGTTTAGCTGCGGCTAAATAGATGTTCAAGCCCAAAGTGTTGCTTTTACAGTGCATAAATCATGATTTGTGCTGTTTTCTGGGTGAAAGTCCATGAAAAAATTAAATTCTCCACCACTACCTTTAATTTTTCTCTTACAGTGAATTTCTGCATCACTGTTAAGACACAGAAAACAAGATCAAAATATAGTCAAAAATAGCACTTACCCAGACCTTTGTGCAGCAGTTATCTGATGTGCCTGATTTTCAGTGTCTTACTTTCCCCTTACAGAACTGCTGGGCATTAAAGCCGTCCCAGCCTCAAGAGGGATTGAAAGCTCCATGCCTAGACAGACTGCAATCTCTGTTAGGCTTTCCAGTGCCTAATTTCCCTGAAAACTTGACTTATTTGGTGCTCTCATGGTCTCCCAGTGCACACCAACAAGGCCAGGTCACTCACAAAAAGCAGCTGGAGGCATTTTTTTTAATTTTCTGAAAGTTATGTGTCATATTTGTTTACAAGGTACCTCTGCATGTGTCCCAAACTTGTGCCTTGTGCACCACTAACTTTAACAAATGACCTTCTGGTTGATACAAACCTGGGAGAGATTCACTGATTGCAAATAAGTTCCCCAGAGTATTTCACAAAACTGTTGGATGGCAAAGGCCAGGACTAAATTCTGTTCATGTCAGTCAAATATTTCTGTTAAACAACCTGTTCTCCTTTTGCTACAGTGTACATTTACCTGCAAAATACCTTGCTTATGCTTAAGGCAGATGTCTTGCTACGACGTAGTGCCTAATTTGGAGCACAGACTGGTCATTGTAAGAGACGTTACAGAAAAACCGTGCTTGAAAGGATACTTGAAGGTCACTTGGAGAAACAAGAAATCTAAGAGAAGGGCCAGAAATTATTCTACTAGTTTCAGTGAGTGCTGACTTTGAAAAAAGTCAACATGAGCACCACATATGTCAAAGTCTAAGCAAAGTCAAGCACATTCAATTATTTTAACAGATAAAAAGAAACAGCAACCATAACTCAAAAGTTTTTACTCCTGCATTAACACTCTAAGGCTGCACACAATCATATTACCACTTGTGCTTCTCTCCCTTCAGGCCAATCAATCTTGAATTCTCTTTGAAACAGTGAAAGAGCAACAGTATGAGATATGGATGATATTTAGCAGTCAAGAAATGCAGATTTGCTTCCATGAGGCTGAAAATAGAACTGAATCCTTGTTTCCCTTTGTCTTGAGCAAATGGGACTAGTGTAAACCCCTCTGCCCATGCTATTCACACTATCTTAGCACTTGCAGGCTCTAAAAGTTTAGGACTTTCATTCTTTTCCTAATGTTAGGTCTTGCCCCCGCTTTTTTGACACAGTAAGCATGGATATAAGCATCATCCATACGGGCGCCAATTTGGTTCTCTGCTGGTCTTTCAGATGGATGCCGTTCTTCCTGTTGGGTTTGAATTTCACATCACCATCATGGTATCACAGCAGTGCCACTCTGCAACAGGGCTCCCAAGTTGTACTGTCCGCACTCTGGCAATAGGATGCAAGTTACTTCAGAGAGTAAAACCACAAAATTTATCTCGTTGCCTTTGCTCTGGAGAATGTAGGGAATGGTTGGATGGTTGGTAAGCACTGCCTGAAAAACTGAATGACCACAGACCTGCACACAGGGGATGAGAAGGTAAAACTGGTGGCATGCCTTATCCAGTGCTGCCTGGCCTATCAAGACACCAGGAACCTGTTGCTGTGACCACCATGGCACAACACGGTTCTTTTTCAGTGGGTAAGTCATAACAAGGTCTTAAAAGATGTGAAACCTCTGTTTCAGTCATTTCTTCCCATATGGTTTGAGAGTTTCGGAAATACAGAAATAAAGAAATACATCACTTTGTCAACCATGAATGCATAGAAACATTCAGGTACATCCTCACATCGGGGTTGCTCACACCCTGCATTCAGAAGCCTTCAGTGACTAAATGTTATCCACTTCACTCTAGCAGTAAGAATTCTTTCTTACCAATATAATATTAGAAACAGGTCTTGAAGGTTTCTGCATGTATGAAATGATACACAAGAAACATCGGAGGAGTGAAAACTACTTCTTGCTTCACTCTTCTGCCATATCATGTCATAACAAAATGAAAAAAAGAAAAAAAAAACAAGAGAAAAAAAAGGAGGGATTTAATTCAATCATAAGAAACTGACTTTCCTCAAATACCTGACTTCACATTTCCATTTTGCCAAAATAGCCTTAGTTCACTGCCTTCCTCTGAAAAAACTGCTGACTTTTTAGGAACTCATAGGTATTTCTGAAAGCTTGAAACTTATCAAATGACACACAGTGATACTTATATTAGGTATTTTATGTACTCGGCGATTCCACAGAATGTATTTCATTTCTTCAGGAGTCTTCTTGCCAGGAAAATGTTTAACATCCTATCCATAAATCCTACTTCTTCCAATTTCTTAAAACTTAAGGAAACTCATTCTTACTCTAAATGCAGCAATGGGAAGGCTTATTTTCCTTATGTAAGCAGACTTAGTCAGATTGCAAAACCCTGCTAAATATTGATTCCTTCAAAGCTGAATTTCAAATTAAAGTTAAATTGCAGATGTAAAGGGTTTTGTGAATAGGCTTTAACAATGCTCTACCTATTAAACCTGATAGAGAGTTCAATTTAAAACAATAACTTAGGTCTGCAGTAATTGGGCTGTGCTTCTGGGGGAAGCACAAACGTTACACAGGAGAAGAAAACATAATGGAAAGGTGTTGTCTTCAAAATTTTCCTCAAAATAAACCACTGTCCCTTATCTCTCAGGTGACGATTGATGTATCACCATCTGAAAAACTTATATCCTAAAAAGGCAAAGTGTTGAGGGGAAAAAAATGTTACAATGCTTCTACAGAGTTGGAAACCAACAGGTAGAGGGATGAAGGAACTATAGAGATCTGTCAAAAAAAAGAAGACTGCATTTAGCTCTCTCCAA
>JANHGO010006416.1:0-21434 GCA_024606505.1 Aquila spilogaster
CCCCATCCCACTGGGTGGGGGGGAGTGAGTGAGCGGCTGCGTGGTGCTTAGTTGCTGGCTGGGGTTAAACCACAACAGTCCAAATCCATGAATGTCTGTTAGGCTTGGAGAAATAAAGAGTACTTACCTCTTTAGTTCCTCCTCTTGTTCAGAGGTACAGAATATTAAATCTGTGCTTGTTTTGTGAACGTTAATATTCTCTGTACTGGTTAAAGAATGAACAATATAGAAAAATATAGTATATGATCATATACTTGTATGATTCAACTTATTTAGCTCTTTCCATCTGAGTGCTTTAGCAGACTTTGTGTGTGTTTAAGGAGGTAAATGGAGCAAACGGGAAACTTTACATTTCCTATATGGAGATATAGCATACAGAGGACAATGTCAAGAGCAAGTTACCAAAGGTTTGTGTAGGAGCATTCTTGCAGGCAAGGGGTGGATTATCTTACTTTACTGTGTAGTGTGGGCTGCCAAATAAATGTTATGGTCTTACTGAATGACAAGACATACACAAGAACCATGTGGCTGCATTAAAACTTTCCGGCTATCAAAATGATTTGCTACAAGAATGAGACATTAATTCATTCACCTTGGGGAGAGTCCATATGACATGCAGGAATTTGTTAACAGCATGACAAAGCTTGTGCTTACACATGAGGATAATAGAAGGCGATTTGTGTATTTAATATGTATTGTCACTTTTCCTGATCTGAGTTCTGAATGGCTCCAATTATCTTTTGCTTATTCAACTGCAGAAATGTTTTCCTGGATACTTAATGAGCATTGAGTCCTACTTCCCAAGCTACAGGGAAAGGCCTTATCTGACACGAGGGAAGTAGAATGGAGCAAGTATCATGCTTTATATACCATATTCCCCATCAGATCAGCATTGCCCATACAATTAGTTAACCATCCGTACCCACCAGGTATCTACACTGAAACTTCTTGTATTCAGACCCTGGAAACAGTTGGAGAAGTGTCTGAAAGATATAATGAATTTGCAGAGTGTTTATTCAAAAGCATGTTTTGTTCAGAAGGAACAAGCGGATGACTCCTGAGGCAGGTGGGTTATATTTTAGTGCTGTTCCCAAAACGTGAGAAAGGCGACAGGGGATACAAGGTAGGATGTGGAAGGACACATTTCTGACCATGTGGGCATAACACCAGCATGATTCTAAATATGAGAGTAAAAATAGAATGTAGTATTTAAAGAAAAAAAAAAAAAAAAGCCACCACAACCCCTTTATAACCCCAGAGAAATTTATCAGTATTGTGTTTGTCCAGAGTCAAATCAGGAGTTATACATGGTTTTGTACCTGTTAGATGTTTATATCTAATGTAGTTGTAGTGATTGATACCGGAGCACTGCAGTAAGTCACAAAAGGGAAGCAGGGAGAGGTTTCATTCCTTTGTGAAAGCAAGAAGAGTTGCTCAGTAACCACTCAGTACTGGCATTGTGTCTTACAGAGACATTTGCATCTCTAAGGGAGGATAGCAGTGATTATGTTATTAGAAAAAAATAGTAAGACCATCCTCTGGATAAGGAGAGATTAGACTGCATTTTGGAATGAAAGATCAGATCTGTCTGGACACCTGGGAAACATCAAAGGAGAGATTAGCTATAAAAGCTTGCACGGTCAGGGAAGACAGACCCATGTGAGGGTGAGCTCTGACAGGTGCTTCCAAGGGTTTTCTTTTATTGGAAGCTCTCCATGGGGAAACTCCCCCTTACAGGGAAATTTTCTGACAGAACTCAGATGTAGGCGCTGTCTAACAGATACAGCCTTGGGCATGAACTATGCACAGAGAGTGAAACTGTGCAATGAGCAGAGACATGTATAAAGGAGACAATATAATTAAAGCATTGCTCTCATTTCTTCACCTGTCTTTTATAAAGTTGTGTAACTGTGCTGCTTATTTTGGATATTCCAAACAAAATGCTTTTATTTTTGTTCATCTTAAATTGGCTTAAAGCTGTAGCACCATTTTAGCTACGTGAGCCAGATGGGAAAGCTTGGCATCACAGGAACGAGGAGAGGAAGGAGTGTCACGCAATGAGCCTGGCATGTGTTTCTAAAATATCAGGGTGCCTGCACAAAACCAAAGTCTTCAGGGAGCATGCTGCACATGCATGCTAAACATTATTTTACTCACCTTTTTCTTGTACTTTAGGAGCACAGTGTGGCCAAACCACTGAGCTGGGGGATATTCTGTGATTTATCTGGATTTGGTTCCAGCAAGTGTGACTTAAAGATGATTAAATGGACTGAGCTTTTGGCCTGCTTCTATTATGGTTTCATTACAAAGTTTGAATTGAATGTAGTAAAAGGCAAGCTCTGCTTTTACCTAGGAGCCTTGTTATGTGGAGAGAGCCATAACCTACAATTCACAGTTTGTTAGAAAGGGTTTAGTAGGACCTTGAAGTGAAAAATACATACATGGGGAGAATCCTATCATGCTGTTTTCTGTTTGAATTCATCCAGCCTAGAAAGGCTGAGACAAGCTGCTGATTGTTTTCTAGTCTGCCTTGTCAAAGCTCACTTTGCATGTGTGCAATGTCATTCTGTTAAAAGCTTTTAGGATTTGCAAGACTTGCTTGCTTGGTTAGATTTACCAAACACAACTGTCCTTTCCTAGTTTTATCAGTATTAGATGGAATTTACACTTTTCCTGCTTTGATTTGAGTATTATTTTGTGAAGCTGTAAGAATTAATGTAATAAAGTATGTTTTCTTCTTTACTTAAAGGGCATTTTTAGTTTTATTGGAAAAGGTGTTTGTTCTAATTGCCTGTCAAACCCTAGTATTTAATTTTTAGTTCTTCTGATAACCTCCTAAAAATGCTGCAAGTTTCCTCCCTAGGACAAACAGTCATATGTATCATTGAAACCAGCACTTAATTTAAAGTAAGAGAGTGGATCTGTAAAACAGTAAATACTACTTTACATACAGTGTTAGGTATATGCTGTGGACTGTCCTCACACATTTGTCTTGGTGCCTAGGATGATAATGTACAATATCCAAAGAGGATGAGCAATGTTATTAGGTGCCTGTGGACATGGTAAACCTATGATGGGACTTGGAAATATCCATTGTCCTCATTGCACCATCCATCCCTAGGTTTGTAACAGATATGTATGAGTTAACATCATAAAAATCTCTTCTGCTAAAATTGTCTTTTATGGCAGTAAAACAGATAGGGATGTGGGCTTCCACCGTGCAGGTATTCACTGCAGTGTGACATTAAGTTGTAGGAGGAGACAATAGCACTATTTTCTTGTTGTAACAATATGAATGCTTGCCAAAACCACTTAAATAAATCAACACATGCACAGCTATAAATCCTAAGCATTTAGACCAAATTAGTAGTATTTTGATCAAGTCCTATCATTTCTTTATAATACTAATCTTTTATCAGCCTGTGCAGCCAAACATTTTGTTGAGTCTTTTTGCTTTTCTCCATATTTCATTTTTAAAAAGGACAGTCATTCTTACATAGATCCACACTGCTAGTTGAGGAAGGGAAGACAGCTTTTTTTTTCTTTTTTTTTTTTTTTTTTTTATTCTTGTTGGAGGATACTGGGGAAGTTTGGAAAAATATAAAAGGTCAGTTTTTCCCAAAGAATGTGATGTGGTCTGGCAAATTTGCACCTGCACTGTTGCAATGTTACCTTAAAGGCAAGTTTATTGGAAGAAAAAAATATGTGTACATTTTTAAGGCATATTTGATATGTACAGAGGAACTCGAAATGGTCATCCAGAAGAAGCCAATGGGTAATCACACTCATACTAAGGCTCCTTAGTTAAGCTGCTTGGAACTCGACTGGCCTCAGGCACAACTTACTCATCTTATTAAAGGAGGAGGGGGAAAGTCAGTGTACATTTTCATAACCCTGAAAGGAGTCAGAAATTTTTAGGTGTTTCATCTGACCTTAGGGCTAATGCTACTTATTTTGTACTGTATAATCATAGTTACTGTTCCCCAAGGCAGCAAAGGCAAACAGTGCGGAAAGTCTGTGAAGTAGCAAAGGCTGAAGTAATGAAAGACCCTAATTTTCCTACTTTTTTAAGGAAATCTCAGAAATTAATTTTTAAGTCTGTTTTCTTTTATAAAGACTTGTACAGAAGGAGCTTATTTTTTAAATTATTATCTGTTTTTTGAAGATTACTTTCCCTAACATCTGGCAGGTTTTGAGTGCAGAGCGTGGATTTTTAAGTGGATTTCACAGGAACATATTGACATATGCCTCAAGTCATGGAAAGAGTGAAAGACATGACTTTAAAAATATGATCCTAAAAATCTACAGGAGACCTTTTTTTTTTATTTGCATCGTTTCTGCTTGGAAGCATCTGAAACTAAAGAAGTTGTGAACTACCCTAAGTCTACGGGTTTTTTTTCCTTCTGCGTTTTGCCTAATGTTGCATGCGTGATGCAGTTAGTAGAATCTAACTTCTTGTGAGGGACAGACCAAGCTCTTCAGGATGTCATGCTTAAAATCTGGAATGAGATTATTTTTATTGCTGGCAAATGCAGCTAAGGGGCATGGAAGAATTTAGTTGTTCATGATACAACTGTTAGCCAATCTTCCAGATTTCCATCTCCTCATTGAACGAGGCTTGATTTCTTCATTAAGTTCATATAGTAACTTATTTTAAACTTTCTTCAGCCTAGCATTTAATTAAACTCTATGCTCATAAAATGAAATGTTGGTTGAATCTAGGTTTTCTAATATGAGGTGCTGCTGCTTTTTTTTTTAATTCACCTTGCCTGTAAATATTTTTTTGATCTCAGATGAAGGTAGAATTGTCTGTTGATTTTGTGAACTATGAAATGTCTCTTGAAACACCACAGTGCAGATTTTTTGTATGTCCCTTCAGTATTTGCAAGAGTATAATTATCTTTTCTGAGGAAGAACCTAGTGAAATAATTGCATTGTAATTTGGAAGTTGATTCCTCTTCTTTATAGTCTGCTAATCCAGCTGAGAGGCAGCTCACATTGCACTGAAGGCTTTAGTTTGTATTTCTCTTCAGCTTTTTTTTTGTAACTGCTCACTGTTGATTACTTTAAATGTTGCTTCTGTTCTTTCATTAAGATTACACATTGTTTTCCATGTGTTCTTTTACAGCTTTCTAGTATTCTTTCTCATCTTCCTAAGTAATTTTGAGAACCCAAATGCCTTGCACAGCATGTTGCTGTCTACATGAATGCTGCATGCAGGTAGAGGACTTTTGATGAGGTGCATCATGTTTCCATCAGTTTCCATCACAAAATCTTATGTAACCACTGCCAAACCACTGGTGGTCCTCTTTGGCCCCATGCTTTAGTCAGCATTGGCTCATTTAAAGAGACTGAGACTATGATTTTCAGAAGGATGATTGAGACTCTGTTGTCAGGTTTTATTTCTGGACTCAAAGGACCAAACACTAGCTGTATGGAGAGTACATAGGTGGAGTTGTTCTGATTTTACTCCTGTGACTGAAATCAGAATCTAATCTCACTTTTTCTACTCTGCTGTCTTAATCAGAGTAGAGAAATACTATCTTTGATAGTCATAGGTCAGAGCTCATCTGTCTACATTGGAAAGACATTTTTCACTCCGTCAAAAATTTTGCAGGTTTGCAAGCAGGAATAACTGTTTTTTGCAGAGAACATGGTTATTTTGCAACTGCTGAATTCTCCAGTACTGACCTAGGGCTGAGTGTCTGTTCCTCATCATCTGCTCAGAGTGTGCCAAATATTAGGAACAAGGTAGTATCTGAAATTAGAAACAACCTTTGTCAGGAAATTTTTCTTCTCTGAGAAATAGAATTGTTGGAGATGCTTCCTCTCCCACATCTCTGTTCCTTACAAATTTTAGACTTAACACTGTCCTGAGTTTTCATTTCTTTGTGTTTTATTATTAGTAAATGTCTATTCACAGTTGTGAGATGATTTTCCTTTGTGAGTTCATCAACTTGTATTGTTGCACTGCTGTTTTGATGACTGTCGGAGCTAATGTTTCAGGCCCAGGAGGATGTGAACCAGTGAGTAATCCCAGCTCACTATTTGAATTATGTATGTAGCTATTGGCTGCCTTCTCCCATTTAACAGTGTACTTCTGGATAATGATTCTTCTCATTATAGACTTTTTTGATATATAAAAATGTACTTCTCTGACTAGATCGTAATTAAGCCAGGAAGCAAGTGTGTTTAGTTACTTATGCTGATACGTAATGATTTACTATTTGCACTTGTAAACTTGTCTAACGCCTTCTAATTGAAAGCTCTTCAAGGACACTAAGTTTATGACAATCTGTTAATCTCTTGGCATCCTCTGCACCTCTCAATAGTGCCATTAATGCCTTCCATTATATTCTTGCCATGTGGTAGCGTATCTCTGTTCTGTCTTCTGCTGGAGTTCAGTTTATTGAGCACGGGTGAGCTAAATGACTACCTATTACTAGTTAACCTAACACAATTGAACACCAGCTTTATTGAAAGTTCAGTGCTTAATTAATTAGTGAACTTAGGATCTGGAATATGTAAAAGACAACCAGCTCTATGTCAGCAACAGATTCTTATTTTCATTCCATGTTACCAAAGAGGTACTTAAGGTTGAGGCTGTCCCTTAGGTATTAAAATTCTTGTCTATTTGTTTGATGAAAGGTACAATGAATTCCTGAATGTGATGTATCTGCCTAGTAGTAGAAATGTCCTAACACAACAGGGTGAGTCCTGAATGTGGAGAGGAGTGGGACAGGAGTGGCTGATGTTCGAGCAGCTCTGTTTTAGACTCTTCACATTCACATGTACTTGCATGTACAGCTATCTGTATTTATGCTGTTTAGGCACCAATTAGGTTGATTTTTGTGGCAGTGATAATACAGAGTTATGAAGCAGAAGTACTCTCAGGACCCTTTGCCCTCCAGTTCTGTAACTGGGTTCTTCAGTTCATTGCTTCTGCTGTCTTTGCACCCTATATGCTCTGTAAACAAGGGTCATGATCACAATTCTGCCCTGTCAGACCATCGGGGGTGCACATTGCTTGACATTCTAAGCCTTGATGTGACAGTGACCAAACACCTGTGTATCAGTAAAAATCTTAAGTGCAGCTGAATTTTTGATCTAATGACAAATGTCTCAACCTTGATTTGCAACACTCAGGCTACTTTCATCTTTTTGCCTGCAGTGTGCCATCTCACATCCTGCCTATAAAAATGGAAGCGCGTTTCTGCTGTTCTTCAGCTAAACTTATTTTACCTTTGATCATCATGTAAATTTCTGGCCAATTCAGGCAGAGCTTTTCAAACCACAATCCACTGAGCAGGGGTTTTCAGTTGCTCTTCATCACAAAGCCTCGCAATCTAGCTCTTTGTTACTGGTGTTCAACTCACAGGCCACGCTCCCTGTAATAGTTACTTGTTCCCCTATAATTATTCACAGCCCTATTTTGGCTTTTTGTGAGGGAATTTGTCCGAGTATACGGTATACCGCATCTGTTGCAGATGATACTGCAGTTGCTATGTCTGCTGCCTCAATGGTTTAAGATTGGTGAGGAGCCATATGAGCACCTTGAAACACTTCATTTTTGACCTTGCGAGAGGTCGTAAGGAACAGTGTGAATATCGTTGCCATATCTTGCAAGGTCATTTGGCCATATCCAAGGTTACTCCCTCAGTGTTACTGTCTTCATGATTTAGGTGGATTCAGTCTGGGAAATATAGGAGGATTGGGGATTATTTTGCAAGGATTTTAAGCCACACATCAAGGTATACTTTTTTTTAACACTTTATTATTTCTCATTTCTGAGCATACTTATGGAGCAGCTGCCCAGAACAGAGTAAGATTCTCTGTCTTCCAGTCAAATGGAATCTCAGGTGTCATCCTCCCTTGCTCCTTGCAGACTCCTGTTTGTTAGCATATCACCTCTTTCCACCAGAGGAAAGGGAAGCAGGGTCAAGGCAGACTGTTGTCTATGCCTACTTACATTGTTGCAGAGATATAATACCTGGCCTCACTGCTGGTGAGCAGCTGCCAGTGCAGCAATGTGCTGGTGCCCCATGTGGGGTAGTGTTAATGCTACCTCTGCCAGGACACAAGTGCTCCAGGTGGGGTTAGGGCTTGTGAGCTGCAACATGTGTTCAACTCCTTTTTTTCAGTGCAAAAATTTCTGTTTTTTAAATCCAAGTGATATATGTCAGGTGGGCTAATATATTTTGGTTTTGTTTTTGTGTTGCAAGTAACAGGATGTATAGTTTGAGCTTTTATCAAAAGCCAAGCACTACAGTGACTGCAGCAATAACAAACTCTTACTGCACTGGGACTTAATTGGTACCTGCTAATATGTTAGTTGGATTTAAAAGAATAAAATTATAGGGGGTTTTCACTTCCACAGTGTATGACTGAATAGATGTTGACTGTTGAGTTGCAAATCTAGTTATAATACACAGAATTGTACGTAGGTCTCAGAAGATCTTGTTTTATTATTACAGGCTCTAGCATTGCTAATAGGCTTGGCAATCTCTTGTCCTTGTTAGCCACACCGTCTCAAACTCCTTTTCCCTCTCTGATCCTTATTTAGTTGTTCCTACAGGGGAAGTCTTTTAATTTGGTTTTGCAAGTTAAAATATTTCCATGTGACAATTTGTATGAAAACTCTTCAGGTTGATTTTGTTAACACGTATGGCCCACCTAATGGTGTTTTCTCTATATAAAGTCCTCTGATGATGCTGGTGATGTATCCTCATTCCACATTGGAGAAATTGCTACACTGTTGTTTTTCAACATGAAGCATGTCTTTTGCTACTGTTTATTTTAAAATGTTGTATAGTTCAGGGCATTTTAGCTAAAGGTCCCTTCTTTTCTCAGCTCACTATGGAATAGAGTTGTTTTGCATGTAAGCTCTGGACTTTCACAAGTCCTGACTTTTATTTCATTGCTGATTCTTTCAGGCTTTTAAAGCTCCTTCTTCCTTGAAATACACTGAAGATTGATGTATATGCGTTTTGAATTCTGCCCATAAAGTCTGGTTGATAAACACTATTGCAGGAGTGCTATTCCTATAGATGAGTATTTTTACTAATACTGAGATAAGTATTGCAATGTCTTTCAACTATAAGTTAACACAGTTATTTTTTTTCTCTGTACCTCATTGATATCTATGATTGCTTTGACTTTGTGTAATAATATACACAAATCCTGTTAAGTGAGGGTGGGAGTACTGGGTTCCCGACAAATATTTCTGAAATAAACTGTTAGATTAGATTGTTATTTTCAAAATATATTAAGTGTTGAATCATTTTGTTTCTCATGTGGTTTTGGCTGAGTTAGTTTACCTTCCAAGCTACTTTTACATCTCTACCTTCTGAGTGGTTCAATAAAATAATTTGACCACTTCTGTAGTAAGAGAAACAGCTGCTTATTACTTCCAAAATGGAGATAGTACAAGTAATCGTCAGACAATTTTGAAAGAGTTAGAATTTCTTTTGGCCAAGGCTCTAATGCACATTTAAAACCTGTGTTCTTAGAAAACTGAATGTGCGTTACATTGGTTTAGCATCTGACATTTTCATTCTCTGTGTGTGTGTTAGGCCCTTTGAAATCTCCCAAAGTAACTTCTAAGGTTTGCATGCAAGCTTTATTGAATGTAAGCTTTGAATTGCTCTGCTCCACATCACTGGACTTCTCTCCCATCCTCAAGTGCAGGGAGTGCATGTTTCTCTTAGTTTGCAAATCGATGTGGAAAACCTATCTTTTTGATTTAGACTTTACTAGATGTTGAATTTTATGTCAGTGCTATAAGCTCCAGTGGTGTTTTATCTGCTGATTAGTCTTATAATGTAAAGTGCCTGGTGATGCATTGCATAGAAGATGCTATAAAAATAGTTTATGGTGCGATAGCAAGGAGAAATGTGGGGAGCACAGATTCACTTTATTAGATGAGCAGGAGTCCCCAAGCAATCGTTTGTCAACAGTAGTTAAAGATTAGTTTATCTTCGATCATTGAACCTTTAATAAACATGGTTTTAGCTTGAAGTAAAATGGTTATATTGAAAATAAAGGAAATTTATATGTTTGTGTCGGTTTTGTCTATCGAGAGAAAAAATTTGAATGTATATCTAATTTTCACACTAACTATCTTTTCCAGTAACGGTGTTGAGGGAAATAAAAAAATAGTCTTTCTCAATATTATATGAACAAAGTCCTTTCCTTTGACAAAAGCAGCTGAAGTTAAATGTTCTTGTTTAATTCTGTCTGGATATGTGTATTATATTTAACAGTAATTAAGCACAATTGTTCTATATAGAGAGATCCTGTTAACTGCAAACATACTTGTGTCTTAAAGCTATTTTTCAAGTGCAGTCTATCATATTGTGGCCTATATGGTAGTGGTCAGCTTGTTTTCAAGCCTTATTTGACTGTGGCCTTGGACAGTAAGAATCTTGACAAAGCCAGCATCAAAGAGCAACTTTGGCACTTGGCTCTTCACAAATATTAGCCAACGAATTTCTGACAGTGCTGGTAGGTGACATTGGTATTATCATCTCAGTTTTACAAATGGGGAACATAAGAGTTTGGTTAAAGCTGTCCGAGCATCTGAACTCGTATGTGCTTGGTTTTTTGGTTTGGTGTGGGATTTTTTGATGGACTTCAGAAGTATTACCAGAATTCCTGGATCTTGGAATAAAGCTTGTTCTAAAACCTTTTAAACATTAGCAGTAATTTTACAAATGGCTATCTGTGTGACCACACTGCAACAGCTTGGGTTGAGGCTAGAGCTATGTGCAGGAGAGACACATTTTTCATATATGGGTTAGCTTCTGCTGAACATAATTGATGTCTTATGTTAGCTTCAGTGTGGGTTTTGTGTGAATTTTTTTCACAGAATGTTAATGGCACATAATTGTTAGCTGCAGATGAAAGGATTGTCTTTGGGATGGTTTTGTCTGCCTGTGTTTTAGGGATAGTTTTTCTCATCTACTATTGCTGAAGTCAATGAAATTAAAAGAAATTGGCTTTCAGCAAGAGAAATGTGTGCATTAACTGTTTTTCAAAATATAGAGAGATGTGCTTTGTGTGTAATTAGATAACCAGCACTGGTGGCTGTAACATATGATCTTTATATCAAAGATGTAATATGAGACTGCAAAATAATTAGCATTTTAAAAGTAAAGATTAATGTGGAGAACAGCAACCTCCTGTCTTTTCTTGTACGTGTATTGAACTGTGAATGTAACTGTGGAAATGTAATTGTGACAAGATATAGAGTATTCTGATATTACAAACTCACCTCAAAATTCATCGGTGAATCATATCTTAGTATTGATTTTAGTAAAACAGTTCCCAAAGCTGAAATCTTTCAGGTGACTCATGTGCCAAGTTTCTGTTGTTTGGACAGTGAAATGCAAAGCGGTACACAGGCTATCATGTCATCCACAGACAGGAGAGTCTCACTGGTTCTTAAAGCGAGATGCTAAGGGCAGCTCCACCTCCTCCTTCACAGGGGTCAAAGTGCCAAACAGTCCCTGATTCCAGTGGACGTTGGGCATGTACATCCTTTGAAAACCTCTTGCCGGTCTTCACTCTACATACTTTTGGAAATAAATGTGTAAATTTTTTCCTACTCAGTTGCCATGCCTCCAACTGACAAGTGGTTTTCCATCAGCTGAGATACAGGATTTCTTTCTTTGGGTCTATTGCTGTACCTGTTGTTAGTAATTTACCTTCAGAAGCAGTTCTGCTTCTAATTAGCTTATGGAAAGGCATTAAACCAACATTTTTTCTTTTGCAGTTCTAGATATCTAGGGAGGGTGGGAAGTAGAGTGGGGGAAACAATGCTACATCACTTTCATACAAGAGCCATTTAAAGATAACTTCTGCTGAGGGCTTTTAATGACACGGCAAGTATTTCATAGGACCCATTTATATTGTAGATGTCTAGTTAACAAAAAATAAAAATGTGCCTATTAATAATTAAAAAGAAAAGACTTGCCATAAGCTACCAAAATCTACAGGAGAATAGCTGAGAAATGTTGAAAATTTTGAGAAGAAATATAATAATGTAAAAAATAGGAACTATTTGGAAAAAAGCCACTATATTGTGTAAGTAGGCTCTGGTGAGGTTAAAGAAGGAAAAAAATAGTCCTCTTGCTGTATATGTTCCATTATGTAAAATACAGAAATAATATATGCATCTGTCATCATTCATGTAAAAATACATAAGTTTCAAATTTTGTTTTTAAGTGCCTTTGCTTCAAATTCTAAGGATTTTAGTGCAATATAAACAGTTTTTTTCCTGTTTCTGAAGGGAGGGTGAGTAATATATGTTCTTAATGAAACTGAAAAACAATTTTTTGTGTTTAAATTGTTCAGTTATCATTTTCTTAAAATAACAATCTCTAACAGAAATTCAGTGCAAGCCCTCCTGAGTGGCATTGTTATAATAATTGAATATCAGAGTTAATGAAATATTCAAAAGGTTCCCTTCCTCGTTTTCACTCTTGCCTGTCTGTTAGTGAGATCAGCAGTTAATGAATCTTGAGGCAGCACAATTGTTCTGTTACCCTCTCAATATATATGGACTTCCAGTAGAAAGGAAATTTTTAAACCTACAATTTAATATCTTTTCATTGTCTAAGAGCTGTCTCTTGCTAAAAAATATTATTTCTATGTATTGAATGGCTTAGTAATGAAATATGCTAATAAAAGAACACCTGATTCATTATCCAGAGAATAATTTAATGTGGGGGGATCAGAAAAAGTATTATTCATATTAAAATGTAGTTTTCAGTTGAATCCATGACAAATTTTCCTGTTCTACTTTTGCAGTAAAAAATAGATTGTGACTACTATTAAATGGATGCTTGCAAGGCGAAAGAGGAGGAAGTTTTGTAATGGACTCAGATCCTCAGGGCCGAATCAGCAAGACACGCTATGGGATTTGTAAGGGTACATTTATGTAGTTGCTTATTATTCAGTTTACAGTAGTACCTGCACTCCCGACCAAAAGTGTCAGATGCTGCATAGGCACCCAGTATAGCAGAAGTCCTGTCCTGGAGGTCTCAAACTTAAGAAAGGAAAAAACTCAGATGAGAAGAGAGCACTTCTCCTTCTTTTTGTCCTGCTATGTCTGTGACAGTTTAGCAGCTCCAACGAGCTCAGGGAAGGATTTGGGTACTGCAGTGGGGTTTCCTGTGTCCCAGTGCCAGGGCAGGTGGGTCCATCTGTCTTTCCTGTAGGGCAGTGTACAAGGGCAGTGCCAAGTAACTTGAGTTCCTTGTGGGATTAGTCCAGTGTTCCTCATCACCCTATCTACAAGACAAGGGGAAGCAACTGGCGCTTTTCTTCCCTTTTTTTTTTTTTTTTTTTTTTTTTTAATTTATGTCCAGGTTGTCTTTGCTCATTATCATCATCTCATGCAGTGAGACTGCACCACCTAATTCTCTCACATTGGGTCTCTCCAGGCAGATTAATAACATAGGCTTGTTTTAATCTTCACTGTGTTAGAAAGAGAATCTCTGATATTTACAGCCATTGTTAAATACATGTCCTGATGAGACACTTGTCCTGTCATTCGCAAGATTGATTTCTGCCCTGATTTCTGTGGCAGCAGGAGTCCAGAAGCTATGCTAGAGAAGCCGCCAAGCTAAGTTGCACTAGTGTCATCATCTTCGTTACTGAGAAGAAAAGCGTTTTTCTTCAGGAAGTGCTTGCTGTTTTATTGATAGAAAGTACTTCTTACGTGCTGTTCCTCTCATAACACTTTCTCTGTCATGTCAACAGTCAAGTGGAGGAACAAAACTGCAAGTTGCTCTCAATGAAGCAGAGAAGAACACCTACCCCCTTTTCCTCCAGTCAGGTTTATTGAAATAATTGTGCCTCTTCAGCTGTTTATTATTGCCTTGCTGCAAGCGGCAGCGCAGTTGTCTCTGTGCTATTAAGGACTGTGAGCCTACAGTGAGCACTGTCCACTGCTACCAGCCTGGGAAGACAGTGCAGGGAATCCATGCTCAGATCTTGCTGAAGGCCAGAGTATTACATTTATGGCCAAGAAATCTGAGTACCAATGGGAACAGTGGGGCAGGCTGACCCTCAGGCACTGAAGCCTTGTTGCACCTACGAGCGCTTCCCTAAGTCATCTGCATGACTAACTCTGTGGAAGATCAAGTGACAAAGCTACACTTGGGCAACAAATGTAGCATAGAAGTATGTGCATCTCTTCAGGATCACAGAGCTCATGTAGTTCTATGAGAATTTTAGGCATGGTAGTGAAATTTTGACTTAAAAATATCCTTCTAATCAGGTTCTTTCCAATAAAAGCTTGTATGAAGCTACTAATCTTGTTCGATGGAGATGTGCGACAAAATTTAAAAATCTTTCTGAGCATTTGTGCAAATTTAAAATAGTTCAAACTTTTAGAGAACACATAACCTGTTAATAATAGATTTATGATAAATGTTTTGCCTCTCTCTCTTTGGGAGAGATTATAGATGTTTTTTGACATGGGTGTCTGAAGTTGGACACCTATAGGAACAGCCTAGTTTTCAGAGGGGCTAAGCACCTACATTTCCCACTGAATATTAAAGGACTGTCAGAAGTCCCAGTGAGAGGCACTAAGGTTTTTAAGAAGCTCTTACCGAAGTGTGCTTGGTAAAATGGTTATAAGACAGCTAGTACAGCGCTTGTGTTATGAATGGCTCGATCTCTAGGGTGAGTGGCTGGACTCATATTTCTCTATTCAGTGACTATGTAAGCATCTAGCAGTGCCTTGGGGTATATACAGTTCTCAGACCTGTGTAAATCCCATCAGTCTTTAAGCATTACACATGCAAAATGAATCTTAGGTAATTCTTCCCTTGTAGATCCCAAACCAGTGAAGATTCATGAAATGGTGAATGGCCCTCATTACTTCCAAGCTTGTTTTTAATGATTCTGATTTATCTAAATATTTTCAGTATGTCTGTATGTTTACAGTAACAGGATCTGAATTTCCAGCTAGTGACAAGAAACCTGAAATTGTCACGACACACAGTAGCTTAGTTTTAAGCAACAACCACTTGGTATAAACTAAAGTTTTAAGGTACAGTAAAAGAATGTGGATAAGAAACCCCACAGAAAATAAGTGTTTTGATAAGCTCTGTAATCCAGCTGTGCGAACAAATAATGTATCTTCCACTTGGCAAAGCTGGCAATTGAAAAACAAACTTGAGAATGGGGATTTATAGCAAGATGACAATTTAACGACTTTTTATGGTTTCAGGAGGTTTTCCCCTATTCCTGATTATTATCAGAAGTACTATAGTAAACAGAAATTGTTTGCCTAATAATTACTAACACGTATTTTATGAACTCCTTCAGTAACTTTCTCGCTTTCTAAACCCAGCATCATTTAACACCAAACATCTAAATCTTAAAATAAACTGTCAAGACTGGTTGTTTCTCAGAGCTAGTACAAAAATGATTGATATAAGTAGGAAGACATTCTTCAAGTAACACGTTCATTTGGACAACTGAAATGCATAGTGGTGCTTGCCTATTTCAGACTATTTTAAACATGGGTTTTAAATGAGTTAAACTAATGGATAGAAGATGAGAAATGGTGAGAAAGGCTCTATACAGGAATACAGAGCCTCTATACAGGCTCTATAGGAATTTGTAGAAGCAGACTTTTAATGCAGTCATTGTAGTTTCAGGGTCTCTTGTATGCTTGATATGGTTTTTGAGAAAGAAAAGATCAGGCAAAAAACCTCGTAGTATTCCTTGCAAGACTGTTGCCATCCTTTCCTAATCCATGTCTTCAGATATTGGTGTGTGTACATGTCACCTATGGATGAGGGGCCCAACTAAAAAAAGCGGTGCATTTGCTAAGTTGCCAAAAAGTTTGAGACATCATCTTATTGACTACAGCAGTTTTCTACCACTTTCCTTGTGTGTGATCAATAACACTTAGCCTAGCGTTTGCCAAATGCCAGTGACCCCATCATCCAAATGAAATAAGCTTTGCTCTTGTTTGTGTGGGTTGTAATAACATAAGCCAGACTGCAGCCAGTTGTTGTGAGACCATTGTTTTGGGTGCTTGGGTGAAGGCCTATACAAGTATCTCGTATGGGATTAAATGTCAAGCTAGACTGTGTATTACATGGCCGTATCTTGGCATGAGCTTTGTCCGCTGCAGGGCTTGGAAGAGGTTAGTATATGTTCTATAACAGAGAGAAACCAAATTCTTTGCTTTCGTTTAGGAGCCTTGAGGAAAGAGTTAGACAGTCCTTCAGCTGGATCTGTAGGTCTCGGACAGGACAAGAGCCCAGCAGCTGCTGCGGCAGGCTGGTCTCTGGCCCTGGCTCAGGGGCCACCAAGCTGCTATGGCGCTCTCTTACCTCTGACCTTTGACTCTTGGCTGTCTAGCTGCCCTGAGTCCTATTCCCTTAGTTTCCCCTTTCCTCTTGAGCTGTGAGTGCACAAGAAGCTTGCTTTCCCTGTGCCGTATCTGTTGTCTTTGTCATAAGAAAGATACCGTCCTTGCTTTGGGGCAGGATAGCTCTTTTTTGGAAAAATTCTTCATGGGCCCCGCAACTACAAACAGCCAATTCCAATCTCCGGTTTCCCCTCAACATTGTCAAGAACAGACAAAAGACTGTTGATTGCTCAGCTATTCTCCAGATGAGTTACAAGCCCTTCTGCTTGCCTCCTTTCACCTGGTCACCTCTTTTCTGGGATCCTGAGTATCGGAGGGAGAAAAACAACTGACACTGTGATGGTCCATGATCTGTGTTTCTTTCCTGACCAGTCAAATGTCCCAGTTAGCAAAACCATCATAGCCCACAGCCATGTATGTACTGAAATGTGTCCCTGACTTAAAGTGTATTAATAGTTCTGTTCATACCAATCTGTCAATTCCAGAATCAGGACGGCTTCTTTTTAAGTCTCATCAATTTAAAATCATAGTGAAAATTAGAATGAAAACAAAAGAAAATACAGTTATTTTAAAAGTTTCCAGCAATAGTGGAAAGTGTAGTTAGCAATGCTCTGATCAAAAGCCAAACTTAAAAGTGAATGCAAGTAAGAGGCAATGAAAGTTGAGGACAGTTCTCATGTTTATCCTAGATAGATACAGCAATTGCTGTGGTGCCTTTAATACTGGGAGACAAGGCCCATACCACTTTCAGCTAAATAAAAGAAACCACAACAATGGGCAACTACTGATGCAGCGGACTCATGGAAGAATTACCTTTCGAAAGGTATAACAAAAGCTTTGTAGACTAGAGGTTTTATTTAATAGTAAAAGTTATTGCTTATTCTTTAGAAAGTCCTTTCTAAGTGAGATATAGTATTTTTAGCCTATGACTTTGAAAGGCATGCTGTGTGTCAGTTTCAAACCCACCTGAGTGAAAATTATCATAAATACCCATTTCTTCCATGTATTTATGTGCATTTAGTTCAATGACCCTCAGCCTGAGAGTTTAGAACAGGAATTATATGTGGACCTGTTTCTCTATATTGAAGGATTACCTGACACTGAGCCTTTCCGAGACTGACTTGCGGACACTTGCATTAAATGGGTATCTGATGGAGTTCAGAATCATTACTGCTGATGTGGATGGAAATTATCAGTGAGTTTCTGAAGAAACAAGGAAAAGACAAGAGAAATTGCTGGCTGGGTAAATTACAATTGGAACTAGAAATTTAGACCATAATTTTTTTCCTATAAATATTGGATCTATGCATTACTGCATCAAATAGAAGTACAGATTTTGTCTGATTTGTATATCAAATTACCTGAAGCATGTGATATGGAGCTTATGATAGCTTAAATTATTAGGAATGAGGGTGAAAACAGGTAATTCCTAATATGGCTTAATGCCTTCTGTGGGACTGTTACTCCATCAAAAAATTTTTTTATTAGTGTGATCCTGTAGACTAAATTTATTTCAGTCAATCTTTGCCTCCTGGAATTGGAGACTTTCTTAACTTATTGCTGGGTATTCAAAAATGGGACTTTCTGTATTATTTATCCCACAGCTATCAGGGATCTGTTTACCCAAACTCATTGTCAGATGGGCTCTGTTGCAGGGTTGTCTATCTTGGGACAAGGTCTATACATCATATTTAGTTGAAGGTGACCCCCAGCCCCCATGTTTGGTAGAATTGTGCTGTATGACTGAAAGTCATTAAAAGAAGCAAATTTGGACTTCTGGTGCTGTAGTAAGGGAGGTACCAAGATTTCTAGCTTTATAAGGAGTGGTAAAAGGCTTAAACAAACAGACGCATAGCATTACTTAATTGAAATACCTTCAGGTTTTTCTGCTTTATCAATATTTATTTGGTTTCGCCCTAATTTTTCTGTAGATTGCAAAATTGCTAAGAAAAAAATACTAATTTAGTTCAATTTTTAATCCTTCATTACTGGCATTATTTTGTTTTTTATCCTAAGATCTGAATCAGATTGTCCCATTTGAATGTCAACATTTGATCAGTAGAAGTGCTTTCGGTCTTTTTTCACTTGTCTGACAAAGGAGCAAAGACATTCCCAAAAAGCTAGGGAAATCCACTTAGTATACTATGAAGGTGAATATGCTAAAGGTAAATCACTGAAAATCCTACAGGGAGGAATCAGGAGAGAATACTAGGTACATAAAAATATCTGAAGTTTCAGAAGGACTAAAGGTGCCTGATGAAAGCATAAGATAAGTTCTATAAGCTAATGTGAGTAATTTGCAGATTTGTAAGCACTACATTCATATCCACAGCTTAGACAGGGGAATCTTTATAACTTCTAAGATATGGAATTGGCTGCTAGGTTGCAGAAAACAGAAATAAAATTTGTTGCCCTTGTTAATGTTGTTATTAAATATCCTTGGCTTTTTGCCTATCTCTTCTTAAACCAAATTAAATGGAGCCTAGAGTTATATAGTCACAGTTGAATACCCTTTCTCTAATGCCTACATTTAATGCTCAGATTTTGCTTCTTTGTGAGCTGTATGTTATGTTCGTTTGTGTCTGTGTGACAGCATTAAAGTAACATGAATATTTATCAGCTTGATAGAAAGTATATTAGAAATCAGCATCACTATATTAATTAACTTTAAAAAAATTATCAGTACTTAGTCTCATGATAATTTTATGTAAGTCAAATTCCTGTATCTTTTAAAATGCTCTCCTTAATATATTCCTGCTTATTGAAATTGTCTATTGTTCTGCATCATACTTTGTCCAAGGAATCTTCCAAGGGTCCTACAAGCCAACATCCAATTATTCTTTAATAATATGCAAACTTTACATTTTAATTTTCATTGGCAAATATCAAACCGTTATTACTGAGGACAACACATGTGCATATATATGTATAGTATATGTGTCATTATATCCAGCTTGATGCATACAGGGCTAAGCCACCAGATTGAGCAGTTTAAGATGCCCACTGAGGTGTAAAAAATGAAAGGCTGATCTTGGCAGTGTGAGTCCAAACACCCAGGTCAGCCATTTCTTTGGTCCCTGGGTGGCAGGCATAGTACTGAAGGGACTCGGATGGGAGGGCACAACCCACCTCAAATCTGCAGATCTCTTCAGAATCTTGTTTGATATCAACTCTTTTTCTTTACAGAAGCTTTAAATAAAACCTGAATAATTTTGATTATTTTTTATTGTTGTTCAAGGGCACGTGTATTTTATTGTATCTATCATCTCTAAGTTCACACTAAGAGCTGCTAGTTCTAGATAAACCTAAGTATACAAAACACAAATACACAAATAATCAGAATGCAATTGCAGACACAGCGTGTTGCAGAGTCCGCAGCAAACATTTGCTGACATGACTTAGAAGTTGTCCGGGATGACATGTGTTGAGTAGGATGGAGAAAACCTGTTCATTCCTAAAAACAGCCCTACCTGTTTTTTCTTTTTTTTTTTTTTAAAAAACAGAGAGGAGTATGGTTCTGTTCTGAACAAGGCACAAGCCATTTTATCCTTTATCTGATAATTGTTCTGTATGTTTTCATGATTTATACTAACCTGCAGTCTTTCTGTACTGTGTGAGATAGCGTCACCTTTGGATCTTGAGTTTCACTGAATGCGTGAGTTCCTGCTTTCTACTAAGTGGGAAAGAAAGGACTATTTGAAAACAACCCAGACATTTTTCACAATATGGAAGTAATTGCAAGTGGCTAATCTAATTGGCAATCCAATATTTGCTGCTAAAATGAAAAAAAAAACAAAGTAAGATTCAGACTAAGACACACAGCTTAGTCCTTATCTTAACATGGTTATTGGTTTAGGGGTTTATTTAGAATTTGGCTTGAGTGTTTGTTTAAGATAGAGTTTCATATTGCTATGTAAGGCTGTAAACCAGGTTTCCATTATGCTATGCTATGCTGTTTATATTCAGGACCTTACAAAACTTTTCATGGCCTTTAACCTAGATGACAGTGCCGGGGATTCATTACATGGCTGCCTAAGCACTTTCTTTTTATATCAAAATGATTTATACGTTCTGTACTTTTCCCATTTCCACTTTGGAGAATGCCAGAAAAGGAGGACCAGTGCAACAGTCACTGTGATTGATACTATGCTTTTGAAGACAGATGGGAACTATTTAATGCTAGGGGATTTTCCAATTAGCTCTCTATCCTAACCCATGTTTAGAATTATCAGTTAAGTTTGTATGCCGAGTTAGCTTAGCAGCTCCTGACACAGGCGCACTTAGCAGCACCAAGAACTGGGAAGCTAGTATCAAATACTTTTCAGATGGTTATTGTATTGGGTTTGTGTGGCAAGGTTTTGGTAGCGGGGCGGGGAGGGGGGTTAGAGGGATGGCTTCTGTGAGAAGCTGCTTGAAGTTTCCCCTGTGTCCGACAGAGCCAATATCAGCCGGCTCTAAGATGGACCCGCCGCTGGCCAAGGCCGAGCCAATCAGTGACGGTGGTAGTGCCTCTGCAATAACAGATTTAAGAAGGGGGGAAAAAACCTATGAAACAGCAGTGGGAGAGAGAACAGTGAGAACATGTAAGAGAAACAACCCTGCAGATACCAAGGTCAGTGAAGGAGGGGGTAGGAGGTGCTCCAGGCGCTGGAGCAGAGATTCCGCTGCAGCCCGTGGGGAAGACCATGGTGAGGCAGGCTGTCCCCCTGCAGCCCGTGGAGGTCCATGGTGGAGCAAATATCCACCTGCAGCCCGTGGAGGACCCCACGCCGGAGAAGGTGGGTGCCCAAAGGAGGCTGTGACCCCATGGGAAGCCCACACTGCCAGCAGGCTCCTGGCAGGACCTGCGGATCTGTGGAGAGAGGAGCCCACTCTGGAGCAGGTTTTCTGGCAGGACTTGTGACCCTGTGGGGGACCCACACTGGAGCAGTGTGCTCCTGAAGGACTGCACGCTGTGGAAGGGACCCATGCTGGAGCAGTTCATGAAGAACTGCAGCCCGTGGGAAGGACCCACACTGGAGAAGTTCGTGGAGGACTG
>JANHGO010006417.1:0-21434 GCA_024606505.1 Aquila spilogaster
CGGGGGCCCGGCGCCTTCCTCCCGCCGCCGCTCGCCGCGCCCTTGAGGGGCCGTGAGTCGGGCCGGGGGCTGCCGGCGGGAGTCGCCTGCAAGGTGACCCCCGCGCCGCCGCCGCCGCCGTTACTCTGCCTGTTTAAAGCCTGACCGAAAGCGTTGGGAGCGGTACATCTCCGCGCCGTTTCTCTCCCCGCGGAGCACCATGCTGCGCCTGCCTGCCCTTCGCAGGGCCCTGCCTGCGGTACGCGGTAAGTGGCGGCGGCCCGCGCCCCGCGTCCCGCTGCGGGCGGGTGCTGGCGTTGGGAGGCGTGCGGAACTGGGGTCACCGAGGGGAGGGGCGCGGGGTCTGCCCGTTCGCTTCGGGCAGCCGGGGAAGCGTTTGCTACGAAAACTTTTCCCTGTCTTTCAGGCCGCACGAGCGCCACAGCAGCCAGCAACCAGATAGAGGTGTTTGTGGACGGCCAGCCCGTGCTGGTGAACCCCGGAACCACCGTGCTGCAGGTGCGGGCGCTGGCACGGCAAGGTGTCGTGGGACCTCCGTTTCTGCTCTTTGCGGCATTTGGGTTCTCGGTTGCAGAAGCCCTCGTCTTACAGTCACCGATTGGCTGAGATTGGAAGGGACCTTAAAGCCCACCCAGTTCCACCCCTGTTGTGGGCGGGGCTTCCACCCACCAGGTCGGGCTGCCCAGCCTGGCCTTGAATGCCTCCAATTTCGCGTTGAATCCAAACTGCAAAGCTGAAGTAGTACATATAAGAACAGGCTGAAATAAGTTCTGGGTGAAGTTCTAGCTCTGAACGCTATCAGCTATGGCAAATTCTATAAGCTACAAATTCTAGCTCTAGAAGCTGGGGCAGCTGTCTGTTTATTGACTGAACAGAGCATCATCGTCTGCTGATTTTGTACCTTGAAGTGGTGTCTCATGCAAACAAGGGATCACTTTTGGTTATTAGTTCTTATGTTTCAGAGTGCTGTTCCTGTACTGCTTTTATTCTTTTTGCTGTGGGAAGTAGCAGACTCTGGATCTCCCAGCTTATGCTCATTTTTGCTGCTTTTCAGGCCAAAATTTCAAGTAGGTCATCTTCCGGTCTGACATTTTTTTGAGCAGCCTTTCATTGAGGGTACGGTGTAATAAATTAGGACATAACCTTTATTTCAAGATAGAACCCCTGCTCTTTGGATACAAATCACTAATTAATTACTTGATGCTGACTTCCCAGTGGTGGCACATATGCACTTAAATAATTCTGTGGTGTTTCTCATGTCAGCTGAAGCTAGTGCTGTAGCATAGATCCCATGAGCTGGGGGGCATTTTCTGCAAGAAAGGCCTTCATCCATTCTCAGGAAATCTGTTGTCTGAGTCCTCCTGTTACCTCTTCAGACATGGCGTGGAAGAATGTTTCTTTGGGCTTGAGTTTCTGTTGATTGAAGATTGAAGATTGACGGTGCCCTTCATGCAGAGTACCCATTTTGTTGAATTATCTGAAGTCATAATGATCATTCTTGCTTACATATTTTTCAAATTTTCCTCTTCTGTGCGCTTTTCTTCAAATAGTGCCTTCTTCCTTTAAAACTTTGGGTTTGCTTCTGGTGTCCTATCTAATAAAAAGATTTCCGTAACCTTTGAGGAAAGAATGAAAGAAAGATCAATTGTCATTTCCTCAGCTAGGCCTTTTGTTGGAAAATAATCATATATATGATTGATAACCTTATGTATTGCTGCTTGTTTACAGTTTTTAAACCTTATTCCTACAAAAGATAGAAGTTTAGTCAACTTAAGTTGAAAGGTTGAAAGCACTGTATTTCTGAGCACTAAAACTGCTGTTCTTTGAAAAAAACAGATGTATGTTACACGGCGTTACTGAAAGATGTAACTGAAATTTAATTTCCCTTTGTTCCTTATTCTTTGTAGGCCTGTGAGAAGGCTGGAATTCAGATACCGCGGTTTTGTTACCATGACCGTCTCTCTGTTGCTGGAAACTGTAGGATGTGTCTTGTGGAAATAGAGAAAGCTCCAAAGGTACTATGTATGTTCCATAAGAAATACAGTTTTCTGCTGTGCTTAGGGCCTAGTTAATCTTGTAAATACTTGTTTTGCACAATCTTAAACACACAAATTACTGTAATTCAGCTGCTTCAAGCAGGTTTTTCCCTTTTCCCACTTTTAAGTTAATCTGTGTGCATTAAGACTAAGATATGCTAGGCTGCAGTGATTGCCTACTTTTAGACCTATGATCAGTTGATCCATTTCATACGGGTTATCTTGCTGCTGGAGATGAGCATTTGATGGCTGTGTATTTTCAGATATGTTTTTATGTTATGTAATTCAAGCTTTGCCTGCAGATTTTCAGTTGATAACACCCAAGCAGTACACTTCAGTTACCATTTGGACTCAGCCATAGGATTAGCACTTGCAGGTTTGTTCTAGCTAAGGAAAGATTGTAGTTACTGTTTTTTATTTTAGTGCATTGCATACCATTGAAGTCCACTGTAAAACAGTAATTAACTTCAGGATTGAATACTGTCTTCAGCAATATTGCTCTAAGAAGTCTTGTTAGATAGTTAAGGCATTCTTTTGAAGCTCATTTTTGGATTACACATTTAAATAAACATTTATGTACCCACGTAAAACTCTGTATCTCACATCACCTTGAATTCAGCAGTTCGAGCTTTCCATCTCTGGCGTTGTTGCATCATTATAGACTGAAATGATGGTCTGTATCATGATGTGAGTGGAAGACAGGAAGGGTTCATTTTCTGAGCAGGAGTTTTTGTTAATCTTGCAGTAATCTTGTGAAAAGTTTTATTCCAAGACTCTTGGGAAGTGTTGTATCCAAATAAGTACCTGGTAAATAAATGATGCGTGCTTTGAACTTCAGTACTAGAGGTTTTCAAAATAATGTACCTCAATTATTTAATCTTTTTATATAGTAAGTTATTAATAAGTATGACTTCTAGTGACTCTGTACTGGTTAGATTTTCTTTTTTTTTTTTTTCTTTTTTGTTGTAGATACCTTTTTATTTCTGCAATGTGTTAAATTAATAACAGGTACCTATGTCAGAATTCGGGGGGGAGGCTGGGATTTATGCCCATACTGAGAAGAAATATGTTGCGCTCATGCTTGCTGTTTATGATGATTGCAGCCAGTAGCTGCTTGTGCCATGCCAGTTATGAAGGGCTGGAACATACTGACAAATTCTGAGAAGTCCAGGAAAGCAAGGTACCTTTCTTTTATCCTCCTGATGTTGATTACTTGTACTGTCTGCTAACGGGTATGGAGTGGATATTAACTGTATTCCTGAACCCAACAGAGAGGGTGTAATGGAGTTCCTTCTGGCAAATCACCCGCTGGACTGTCCTATCTGTGATCAGGGTGGAGAATGTGACCTACAGGTATAACATCCAATTAAATGGCGTAGACATGTATTAGTGTTCTTGCCTAGGTGAAATCGTGCTGTCCAGCAGCCTGGATACATATATTTTTTGTTGTCTGTTCCAGGATCAATCAATGATGTTTGGCAGTGATAGGAGTAGATTTAGAGAGGGAAAACGCGCTGTTGAGGACAAGAACATTGGCCCATTAGTCAAAACAATCATGACTCGGTGTATACAGTGCACTCGGTGTATCAGGTAATGTCCTTTGTTTTTCACTGGAGAGAGTACTTGAGCAGGAATATCTACATAAATTTGTTAATTGTAAAAGTAGCACGAGGGGCAGTCAGCGTTTCTTTTTTTTTCTTTCTTTTCTAATTGTACTTAAGAACTCTTTCTAGTAGAGACTGATGGCTGTTTTCCCAGAGCTGCCAGACAGCTGTCATAGGAAGCAGAGAGAGATGGCCAAAACATGGGAGTGAAGTTGGCATTCTGTAACACAGAACTGGTGACTTCCTCAGCTGTAGCTGCAAGATTTATTTATTCTTGACAGCCTCTAGTAGCTATATTTATGCTGTTCCATAGTCCTGAGATTCAGTACCAGGTAACTTGAGCCTGATGGAAAAGAATACAATGTACCTGCCTGCTTCCAGAAAGAAGTTCTTAGATACGGCTAATCTTAGACTTTGTGAAATTCAGTGACCACTGAACCACTGTGGTGTTTTGATTTAACTGCAACTAATTTTTGTAGCCCCATCTAAGTGAGTTTCAGCAGATGTATAGTCCTGCATGTGCTGGCACTGCTGAATGTATCTAAGTAGTTGTTCTCTTTCTTCAGGTATGTGAACTAAGGCTAACGTTCATCTTCAGAAAATAAGATGAATTGAAAAATGTGCTATGTTGCTGTTAAGCATTCCAAATTTGTTTTTCAATCTTTTTGTTTCTACCAGATTTGCTAGTGAGGTCGCAGGTGTAGATGACTTGGGAACAACTGGAAGAGGAAATGACATGCAAGTTGGTACCTATGTTGAAAAAATGTTCATGTCTGAGTTATCAGGAAATATTATTGACATCTGCCCCGTTGGTGCACTTACCTCCAAGCCATATGCCTTTACTGCACGCCCATGGGAGACAAGGTATTTGTCTTAGCTTACTGTGCAACTTTCTCTGTTTTTGTTATTACGCTTTATCTGACAATATGCCCACCTCTGGATCCAGGGGGTTTTTTTTCTGATTTTTAGTGTAGAATTTTTAGCAGACTAAATCTAACATTCTGTTATTGACTCAGAAATCTTTCAAGAAAAGGAAAAATGCTAGCGTTTCTGGATATAGTTAGTAAACTGTACTTACTTTTAATCTCTTAGATTATGCTCATAATCTTTGAGATTATGCTTATTAGAAAAATGTGTATAAAAAAATTGAAATTAATTAAATTCAAATTTATTGCTGAGAATATTATTTTAAATATCTTTGAAACAAATCTCTTAACTGTAAATCTAAAGCTAAACCAAAAGCACTTGATTATTTTTTTAGTATTTATTGTGCAGTTGTCTGCTGTTAGTCTATAGAAAACTGCATATGGTTTGTTTATTCTCCTAAACAGGAAGGTAGAGTCCATTGATGTTCTGGATGCAGTTGGAAGCAACATTGTAGTGAGCACAAGGACTGGAGAAGTGATGAGAATTTTGCCAAGGCTGCATGAAGATATCAATGAGGAATGGATATCTGACAAAACAAGGTGTGTGGGAGGTACTTGCACACGTGTGTTTATGCACACATTAAAGGCGCACTTTAAAAAACCAGCAACCTGCACAGAAGCTCTGGCTGCTGATTTTTGCTGTTACTATTGAAAAGATACAGTGAAGAGTAATTGGTAAAACATACTTCTAATATGATAATGGAAGCTATTGGGTTTTGTGATATTTTCATTTTTGTGTCATTTTCCTTTTTGTGTCAGATTTTTTTGCATGGTTTGGAGAAGGAAAACATTTTTTTCCTAATCATTGCAAACTTTTACTTTTTAAAGTACAGTCTTACAAAGTATTTGGTATACAGGATTGTCTTTGCTCTTTACTAATATCAGTGGTGTTCGCTCAGGTTTGCGTATGATGGTCTGAAGCGTCAGAGGCTTACTCAGCCCATGATCAAAAATGAGAAAGGACTCTTCATTTATGCTTCATGGGAGGATGTGTTAACTCGTGTTGCTGGTGTGGTAAGAGCAATTTTCAATATATGTAGCATGTAAAATTAATTTCTAAGGCTGGACATGTTAAAATGATTAATAGGAAAAGAGCTATATAGAAGAGGACATTTTTCTCTAAGGTTAGTGGGGAGAATTTGACTTTGATTGTGCTTTCACTAAAATCTCTCATCTTTTGAGTATGGTTCAGTATTCTGTGGATTAGACGACCTGAAGAACTTTGCCTTGTCATGATTTCAGGAATATACAGGCAGTACATAATTTGGGGCGTTTAAATAGGAGACTAAACTACTCCTTCAGAAACCCAAGAGGAATAGCCTTTCTTAAATTACTCTGATCTGTCTGAATCTTTAAATTTACTGAAATTGTGCTATCAACACTTTTGCCATCAGAGCCATTAATTCTGTATTACTTTTATCTGAATCATGCTTGCCTCATTGCTTTCTGTGTGCAGTGATTGATTCTGGTGCTCAAATGAAGTGCTGCATGACTGCTCTGGATTTTGATTAAAATTTTATGTGGGTTGAAGTAGAATTGAATAACTGTAATTGAACTTTCCTCAAGGATGTTTCACCCTGTGGTACAGTAGCAGGATTTGTTATGAAAGTCATTGCTTCTCAGATAGTGCCTGGGAGTTGAGTTTACTACCAGAGCTTGTCTAATGGAAGTTTGTTTTCTGTCTGTGCTGTAGCTTCGCTAAAATAAAAGCATTAACTAGTCTTCCTCACTTTACCACACCAAATAAAAATCAGTCAGATCTGATAATTCAAGTGAGAGACCCCTGCATAGAGCTGTTATTTGCTTCAGTGGTGAGTTCTGAAGGAGCTGGAATTGCTGCGCTGCAGAAGTCTCATACCACTGATTTTGTATTCCTCCAGGCTATTAGATCGCCTCTGTCTTGTCCTAGTGTAACACACATTTACCCGTGTCCAAAGGGAATTTATTTCTGTGGTTTTTTTTGCTTATGTTTATATTTTCTGTCCCTCCAGCTAAAGGCTGTCCAAGGTAAGGATGTAGCAGCAATTGTAGGAGGACTGGTGGATGCAGAAGCACTAATAGCTCTAAAAGACTTACTGAATAGAGTAAATTGCGATACGCTCTGCACAGAAGAGATCTTTCCTACTGCTGGAGCTGGGTAAGAATCCAGGCAAAGTTCATCATTACTATGTTAATATACTTTCCACTCTGTTAATCATCTTACGATAAGATTCTGAAATGACCAAGGATAGTAATTGCTGATGTATTAGCAGGTTTTGTTTGAGCTTACGTTTGTTTATAGAGTACTGATTGCGAGTGGAGGCAGAAGTCTCTCCTGTGGCAACATTTGTGTGCTTCACATTTACTGAGTCTGCTGTAGCTTGACAAGCTACTGAGAGTTAGTTTTGTATTCTGTTGTAAGTTTGATAATTCAGTCATTCTATTTAGTTTTGTGGAAAAACGTAGGACAGTTACAGTCTTGTAAACAATGTAATAGTAGATGTAGTCTGTGAAGGCTTACAGTAACTGTAAATGTAGGAAGAAACGTCTGTGTTGTAATTCTTATATGTTTTCTGTTTCTGACGCTCAGGAAAGGCAGAAGCTGCTGACTGTATTTGGGTTAGTAATTCAAATTGAAAAATATCTTTTCCTGGGATGAAAAAATATTTGGGGCATCTACAATCTTTTTCACATTTATTTCTTCGCTCCTTCCTTGATGCTCATTGTCTTGCTTTTTTCTTTTTTATGTCACTTTGTTATAGCACAGATTTACGCTCTAACTACCTGCTTAATACCAAGATTGCTGGAGTGGAGGAGGCAGATGTCGTGCTTCTGGTTGGCACCAATCCACGCTTTGAGGCACCGCTTTTTAATGCTAGAATTCGTAAGAGGTTTGTATCCCCTGGTGGTGAATGAGCATGCAAATGCATCTGGATTTGGCACAGTGCTTCACTGGAGCTGCAAGCAGTAAGTTGAGGGCATTCATCCAGGCGGACCTGGTGGATTTAGTTCACCCTTTTAGTAAAGGGGACATGTGTAGACAAAGGGTGTCTCTTCTTCATGTAGTGTATGGCTATGCTTTGTTCATTCTCACTTTGGCATTTTACAGAGATTCATATGCTCGCTTATTCCTTTCTTATGTAATGCAGACACCTCAGACTTTGTCTTAAAGATGTTTGTTAAAGCATAATTCTTTAAAAAATAGTTTTCAGCATCAGTTTGGTCCTTTTTATATCGTAGTTACAACAAACTAGGCTTTCTGATGTAGAAACAATAATTCAAATTTAATGTTTTCTTTGACAAGCAGTGGGGCCGTTTCCCAACCTTTTGAACACTGCTAATTCATCTTTAACAATGCATCCATGGGTGATGACTGAAGTTTAAAAAAACTCTGTCCTAACTAATGTTTGGGGATTTTCTAAAGTGCATCCTTTTAAACAGTGACAAGCTTAAAATGTTGAGCTGAAAAGAAAAATGCAATATAAATTTCTGGAAGGTTTGTCTTTTGTAAGACTGTGCATTGAGGAGCTGCAAAAAATGAGAAATTTCTAACCAGCAACATTTTTCTTTGTATCAAATAAGCAAGTGGATTTCTAAAACTGTCCAATTCAGAACTCTTTCCTTCTACGAATGATTCTAATTTCAATTCTGAAGAAACCAAGAGTTAAGCAAAAGAGTAATCTTAGTATTAGCTGTAGGTGTTTTGTTTTGTTTTTCATTTTCTTTGCTTGTTTTTGCCTAACACTGTAAAAGATGCCTTAAAAGTGCAGCACCTCATTTTGTGTATCCTTTTTTTTTCCATTAAATTGGCAGAAGTTTGAAGGGACAACTGAGACCTGAACTTCTCACGTAAGGTTTGCTGCTGCATTAGTCCCAGAATGTATATAGAGAAATAGCTCTAAAAACCATGAGCTTGCCTAAGAGTAATGTTAAGCCACATTTTAATAAAACAGTGAGTGATATTTAAACTGTTTTGAAAGAATTTGCATCCTATTTTGGGAAATTATATCAGTGGGTTTGATTGACTAAAATTTTGTATTTCTTTTGATGTATAATGCTGTGTTTTCAGCTGGCTTCACAATGACTTGCATGTGGCCCTTGTTGGGTCTGCTGTGAATTTGACCTACACATATGATCATCTGGGAGAATCCCCACAGATACTCCAGGACATTGCTTCTGGGAAACATGCATTCTGCAAGGTACACGCTTCTTAAGAATATTAAAAGTTCAGATACTGAATAACAATCTGGATTCCTCGCAGAGACAGATTTGCTCAGAAGTACATACTGTGTATAGGGTTATTAGCTTCTAATCAAAAGCAGAGATGAGGTAGTGATTGGTGTGCACTATGTGTGTGTGGACTGTTTTATCTTAAAATATTAAACATCCTGGTGCAGGAAACTCCTGAAATATTTCTTGGTGTGAAACAGGCCGTTTCAGCCACTGCTGTTTCCACTTAAGAGTCTGGAGTATAGTTATGTACTAACAGGGTAGCTTACTGTCATAGTTATTTCTCTTGGCTTTATCACTAAATGCAACAATTACTATTTCAGAACTGTTTTGCATGGAAGACTTATGTAGAAATTATGCTATCTATTACATTATCTGTACCAAGAATAGTCTTCAGAGCCTTGGAATTCATGTCTTGATTCTCAACTTGCACAGGTCCTTGACCAAGCTAAAAAGCCAATGGTGGTGGTGGGAAGTGCAGCACTGCAGCGCAACGATGGAGCAGCTATCCATGCTGCAGTGTCCACCATTGCACAAAATGCCAGGACTAAGAGCGGTGTTGGTTCTGATTGGAAAGTTATGAACATCCTTCACAGGTTTGCTTTAAAGTTTTTCTGGGAGCTGTTTTCATTCACTTAATGCTGGCCCTACACAAGTTACCTTAACATATGCAGACACATTTCTTTGCATATATTCAAACGCTTTATCTGGTTAGAACCTGCAGGGAACATAACTAGCAGGAGCGTAAGTAAAAATGGGTTTCTTGACCTGGCAAACTTCTCAGGCTATGCACAAGATTATGTTAGATTCTCTTATTCTGCTCTTTTTAAATATGGAATTTAATGTGTACATTTAGAGGTTCAGAATACAAAGAGAGCTTATTAACATATCAAAGTGCCCAGCAGAAGGCAGGGCAGACCAGTATCACTTGCTAAATGATGGTTTCTTATCTTGAAGAAAAACATAATGGCAAATTTATCTAAATAATATGGCCTCTTATATTTCTTTTACTGTGCAGGTTCGTAACTGATTGGTGTGTGTGCCTTAAAGCTTTTCACCTAGTGCTATTATTATTTAAGTAGGCAACTTCTCCTTTCCCCACTTGTTCTAAAACTCTGACTGTCACACTAGCAACTTCTGTAAAGGAAGAATGATTTCAGCAAAGACAGTTGCTCTCCAATTCAGAGATTCAGCGAAGTCCTTCTGTCCTTAGAAAGCACAATGCTTGGTCCTCTGAAGGAAACTGAAATGTAAAACCCTACTGTTGAAACGCAAACATCTAATATTGAAATGCTGATGAACTAAAGAACAATTTTGCTACTTTTTTACATGTGGTTTGCCAGCCTTCTGTACTATTGTGACTTTCATGTTTTTTACACTTAAGGCAGAGAGATGGCACACCGGGAACAACTTAAATTAATGCAACCTATATTCCTGATTGGATCAGACAAACATAAGTAGCAAAGGAGCTAAAGGTGTAAAAGTCACATTTTGGATTGTTTCTGGAAGCCAAGGTCAAAACTTTTTGAGGAATATTAATAGGTTAAAAAAAATCAGTATTTTGCATGAAAGGAGAAATGCTTTTTCAATTTGCTTTTTGTAACAGTAACATTGAAAGAGGTGTACTCTACAGAGAGAATCTTTTAAATATATCCATAAACGTGGCACCTGACTATGCAGGATTATGGAAAAGTAAATGCTGCAAAATAGGAATGGAGATTTCATTTTAAGAATGTTATGTGTGTGCGTGTGAATAAGTGAGTAGTGATCAAGTGGTGGTCTTAAGATGATTCAGTGTGGTTGATGGTAGTCTTTCATCTGCCATGTGAGTGCTCTAAATTAAAAGTCCTGCTAAGCAAAGCTCATGGCTGAAATGTAAACTGCAGTGTTCCACATGCTCTCCACCACTAGGCCCTGAACTGTACTGTCTGCCTTTATTCTACTATCCCATCTTAAGTAAGTGGGATTCATCATGAAGAGTTGAACTAGCATCAGTCTGTCAAAAGGCAAAACCAACCTAATATTCTGTCAACTACTTTGTCAAAATTCTCAGCTGCCTTTATGCTCCAATTTTGTCCTGTTACTGTCAGAGACATAGCAGTCCAAAATACTTGGTCAAAAAAAAGTTAAGCCTGTTCTGATAAGAGAATTCTGAAATAACTTGCAGTCATAATGTTTGTTTGTGCAGGGTTGCAAGCCAGGTAGCTGCTTTGGATCTGGGTTTCAAACCAGGAGTGGAGGCAATTAGGAAAAATCCTCCCGAAGTATTGTATCTCTTGGGAGCGGATTCTGGTTGTATAACACGTCAGGATTTGCCAAAGAATTGCTTTATCATCTATCAAGGTAATTAGTAGATGTAAATTTAGAAGTGTTGTCATCTAAAAGCTGGAGAGAAAGCGTACACACTGTCATACTCTTAGAAACATATCTGACCCTTTCATAAATTATAGCCTTTATTTTCTGACAAGAAATGAAACTTCCAACATGCAACTGATAGGCTGGTTATCTATTTCTTAAGTAGAAATAAGAGATTATTGATGACTAATAAAGGAATATAATCCAGTGTAGAGCCTAGCTTCAGACCTGGCAGAAGTAAGTTGCTTCCCAGCTGTTCTGTCATACCAAAACATGGTCTTAGCTTAACTCACTAAGCTCCTTGTTCCAGGAGTCCCACTAAGCTGAATGGCAATAGAGGCTGAATCACTGTTTTCTGCTGCTTGCAGGCTCTTTGTTTTCCCCAAAGCGATGGGCACGTAAGACCTCAGAACAGTCAGCAAAATATGCTTTGTGTCACTGATTAAGTGAACCTCAAACTTTTTTTTTTTTTTCTTCTGGGAACACAGAAATTCTATACTACTTTACTGAAGCATTCCTCTTTATGTCTTATGTGGTTGTTTACTATTTTTTATTGGCCCACCTATTTAGGACATCACGGGGATGTGGGAGCTCCCATGGCTGATGTTATTCTCCCAGGAGCAGCGTATACAGAGAAGGCAGCAACATATGTGAATACTGAGGGTAGGGCCCAGCAGACAAGAGTAGCAGTAACACCTCCTGGGATGGCAAGGGAAGACTGGAAAATCATTAGAGCTGTCTCTGAGGTACTATTTCCACTATAAATTGCTTCTAGTAAAAGTATAGTGAGTGGTTAAGTTCCTTTTCTATTGAACAGTGTTTCCAGAAAGGTATGTTTTTAGGGAAATGTATGCTTGTAGCCTTAAGTAACAGTGTTTTGTATTGAATCCTTTCCTTATTGTGTGAGTTAAATAATACTGTTTACCTTTTAGGGCTAGGACTAATGTTGTAGCTGCTACATCCAGTATGCTACTGGAATGCATACTGGATGAAGCTTTGTCTGGAAATTCTGCTGGTCTTTCTGATGTGCTTTAGAGCAAACTGGTGGGAGGATACAATTTGTTGCTTTTAGAAACAAAACAATAATGCCTGGAACAGGATCTGGTACCAGTAAAGATCAAATACATGTGTACAAGTCAGTAGGAATGATGCATTGATAATGACATCGACTTCCATCACATTTGGTAGGACGCAAGGGAAAGTGCAAGGAAGGCTATACATATACAAAAAGTACTTTTTGTTGTCTTTTTCTTGATTTTTTTTTTTTTATTATTCATTTTTTTTTTTTTACCACGAGGTAGTTTTAACTGTAGGCATCAAAAGCTCAACAGAATAATGTGACTGCTGTAAAGGCTTCAGACTGTATGTTAGAACTGCTGATGTTTTCAGGAGCATAGAGTTTTTCTGATTTTTTTTTTTTTTTCAAGTGTGCTAATGGATTGGTAATTAAAATACTATGTATTGCACGTGTAGATTTGATGGCATTTCTTTCTGTGTATCTCTTAGCTGGCTGGTTTAACCTTGCCTTACGAGAACCTTGATGAAATACGGAAGCGTTTAGAAGAAGTATCTCCTAATCTGGTCCGATATGACGATGTGGAGGAGGCTAACTACTTCAAGCAGGCAAATGAATTATCAAAGGTAGCCAAAACCAAAGCACTTAAGCATGGTTTCATGCTGTTACATAGGTTAATGCTTTTTAAGAAAATGAGCCTTCTTCATACATAGTACGTGTGAGCATAACTTGATCTACACTGAACAGCGAATGCAGATTTCACAAAAGAAATACTTTGGTACCGAGTTCCTATCATAAAGCTGCTTAATTTCATTTTTTTTCCTTTCTTGCCACAGTTAGTGAAGCAGCAGCTTCTTGCTGATCCTCTTGTTCCACCTCAGCTCACAATAAAAGACTTCTATATGACAGGTATGTAGAGGATGGCTTTTCCATTCTGAAACCAGCAATAGGTTTTACTTTGTTTTACAGTACAATTTTTATGAGACGTTTAAAGCTTTCCACTAATATATGTTGAATTTGACTCTTTCTTCAAACAAAACTTTCTCATAAAATGATCTGGAATTTGCACAAAGTATAGGGCATTCTTCTTTCTCCTCTTTGTATGCAGTCCTGTACTGCATATTTTTATACTGGCTGTGTAAATCTACATATGCAGAAAATTAATAGTTTACATACAAGTGTGGTTTTGTCTTCTTTTTTCTGCAGATTCCATCAGTAGAGCATCCCAGACAATGGCCAAGTGTGTGAAAGCTGTTGTTGAAGGTGCTCATGCAGTGGAAGAGCCGGCCAGCTGCTAGTTAATGATGAAACTGCTTCCAACTCCATCCAAGTATTTGTTGCAGTTAATAGCTGTGACCAATACCTTTTTTTTTCCAGAATCTATTTGCTAGGCAGTGGTATTTCTCTTTTTCATCCACATTTTCATCAGTTCACATAGTCCCATAATATAGGACTCTTGTGGCTGGAGAGAACATGCAACGTTCAACTTGCTGTACCTAGGGGCTGCATACACGACGATTGTATACAAATAAATTATAATATTAAACAAGCCATTACCCATGTAATTTATAAAGCTCACACTTCTTATATGAAAACACAGTAAATAACTCAGTCTCAGTAGTTTTGATTTGCCAAGAACAATTTTTCGTAGCCTAAACATTAGATTGTAACCTTCCAGAGCATCTAGAGATTTTAAACACTGATGAGGATGTGAACGCTCTATTTTTGTCATGCACTTTCAGAGCAAGTGGTCTCTTTTTTCATTCAAACGTACCTGGTTTGTGTCAGCATTCACCTACCACTGCTCTAGATATTTGGATGTTTCTCTGTTTTGTTGGCAGTTGAGACAACTACTCAAGGGAAGAAGAAATACTTTTATGCAGTGAAAAAGAGAAAGCAATTTTCACACAGCTTTGAAATGTTAAATTTTTTAAAACTTAGTGAAAGATAAAAGGCCTTCAGCTGCACCAGTACAAGAGAAAAATCTCACTATAGTTACTCTGTGCACTGATCTTTTTATAGCAAAGTGAAAGAGGAGACTGTGGGGTTTCATTTTAAAGCTTTGCAATGACTTCAGAACAGTGAGTCTCTGCTCGGTGTTATAGAACGTTGGATAATGCAAGTTTGGAAGAAGGCTAGCTACCCCAGAAATGTGGTACTAGAGTAATAAGGTACAGAGGAATGCTTCCAGGAACCACTGAAACACTGTTACGAGGTCATTACTTCCAACTTTTTTTTTTTTAGTTTAATTTTTCACAAGGAAAACCTACATTTTCCAGTGTAGAATAATACTGAATTCACGTGAATGCTGCTGTAGAATTCTTAACTTTCTAAAAGCTCTTTATTCCACCTTTGACATTCTTCAATAACAAGCAAGTAGTATTTTAAAAGTTGTTTTCCTCTTGCCAAGGAAGAAGTCTCTTCCTGGTTTCCTCAGCGTAGCCCAGTCTGCCTTACCCTAAACAACCAAATCTTAAGTACTGGATGTTTATCCACTCAGCCTGCCATTTTCCAGTTAACAACAGGGTCAGTGCTCTTGGTGGTACAAAGTAACTATTCACTTCATGCAAAGATACTATGTGCATTAAGGAGACATCTGGAAGTACTGTATTCTATTTTTAACTTGGCAGTTAACAGGTATGCCCACACATGTGACCAAACAGCATAAAACCTTTCTTTGTCCTTGTAGAATGTTACTTCTTTAGGGGGAAAAGGGGGCTATGGCAGGGACAGCAAAAGAAGAATGTGTATAAGAACATATGTCAAAAGCAAGACTGCTGGTTCTTTCCACAAGTGGTGGGTTCAGAAGGAAAAGGTTTCACTGAATCCTGTATTCAGTAAAATAGTTGGTTCTTACGTTCCTTGGATTAATACCCTTTTTTTTCCCCTGAAAATCCATGTTGTACATACGTAGAAGAATAATTTAAGTTGTGCAGCAACTCAATCATCACTTCTTCATTTCAAAATTTATAAAGGCTAAAAAAATCTATAGCTTTTTTTTTTCCTTAAATAACAGCACTGCTTAACTCTGGGAGCACAGGCACGTTACTATTACTTTTGATAGCCCTGCATCCTTCAGTTAGTACGTATATAGGAGATACTTCTATTCAAGAAGTACTCAGCCCTTATTTTAAAAAGGGTAGTTAGTACATGAGGTGTTATCGTCCTGTTTCTGCCCTCTCCCCCTGCCACCTAACTAGTCACTAAGTAGAGAATTTTTTAGACAAACTTGATAATAGCAACAAAGCTCTACAAATTTGACTATTGGAAACTAGGTAGTAAAGAGAAATCAAAATGGGTGTGCTTATCAACCAAGTTCATAGTGTAGCCCTTACCTCTCTTGTTTGCTGTGCTGGCTGGACATTCCATAGATGTGTGGACTTCTGTTCAGCTACTGATAAAAAGATAAGCAGGGGTCTACACAGAAATGGAGGTGATGTAGGCTGAGCACAGCAGGAGGTGAGAGCTGAGGGAGATCAGTTCCCCAAATGCAGCCCTGATCATACCCAATGGCCAGCTGGCACATTTTCTCACTTGTTGCAGGACCAGTTACAGAACAGTAACCTTCATCTTGCTTTTTCCCATATTCTCCTGCCAGCACAGATATCATGAGAAAGAACGCGTCTAGCAGAGACAGATAGGCTCAGTCACTAAGCACTCTTTTCTCTTAACGCAGTACCATGTAAATAAGCTCTTAAATACACCTTACATTAAACCTTGCTTTTGTGTAGCCTTGTCTTCACCAGAAGGTTGTGGAGAAACAGAGAAAGGAGAAGGGTATGTTTCAAGGTAAAGCCCTACTGAGCACTTACATTTTGGAGCAAGTTTAGGCAAAGTTAGCACCAGCAGTCAGATTAAAGAGGAACAAACTCTGTCCCCCTTTCCCACCTCCTGTCAGAATAGTGCAGGCACACTTCAGACTTAAGTTTTTAAATTGTGATTTTAAAAAAGAAAACAAAAACATCTCTCTCTCAATATCTGCTTACTCAAAAGCACTGGCAGCCCATGTTCCAGAGGGAGACTTTAAATCCTGGGCAATTTAGTGAGATTCTTTGATTTAAAAAAAAAATAAAAATCAGACAACATGGTCCCAAATGGAAAGTCAAGTCAAACTGAGATGTGCTTTCAGCAAGACTTTGAAATAGCCAACAAAACTAGGCCACTCGTAAAAACAGTTCCAAGTGCCGCATTTTTAAGTGTATTTTGAAGTATAGCTCAAGGCAGAGAAGGAAGTATCTGCAGCATTTCCACAAACAGTGAAAATTTGGGATCAGTGCCCAAATGCTGTGCTTTTCGTTTCTGAGCTACCCATCATGGGACGTTCCAGACCTTTTCTGAAGCATCTTGTATAGGACGCTGTCGGAAACCTGAGAGATAGCTGATTTGGTCTGGAGTTGGAATTATCTTTCTAATTTGCAAATGATGACCAAGACCCACTGTAACCTGAATGCAGATGAGTAATTGAAAGAAAGTCTGGTAATAAAGTGTGTAGCTTCTTAACAGCCATGATTACAGTTAATGAAATATCGATAGGCACATGCAGATAGATAAGGAAAAATGCAATAGCATGCTTGCAATTAACAGTGGCCTCCCTAGTAAAACAGGACTGTATTAGAGCACTCCGCTGGGGCAGTTTATTTCATTTGTCTTCTATTTAAAGAAGTCTCCACAGATGCCTGTCATGTACTCTGGACAACTTTCCCACAATTGATAGTCTCACTATTTTGTATTTGCTGAGATTTAGGAGACAGTAACATCTATTTAATGCAGATTAAAATACACATTGATAATGAAGAACAGGTTAGTAAAGTCTCAGTTAATTGTTATTTTCAGTTCAGTTCACTGTCAATTAATTATACTACCACGCAATAAGCTAGCATATGCCCACTCCCAATTGGTTAAATACTTCTGCAGCCCTATTCCTACTGAAATCCACAGCAAATTTCCCATTGCTCCAATAAGCTTTAACTCAGAAAAATAAAGACAGTCATTTGTTCTTGGTGTTGTTTTGCTGGTTGCCTAACACATACTATTACAGGATAATGGGAATCAGGACATCCCATAGACAACCGATGCAATAAACAAAATGTCCATGTCAAAGATTGGTATATAAAAAAGAGCATGGTTCAAAAACTCTAATATTCTGATTTTTAATGGTTAGCTCATTCTCAGAACTCACCACAATTAAATAAACCAACACTACATGAAGATGCTAAGATGCTGCTCAAGATCTTACTTAGAAGAATAGATCTTATCAGAACTTTGGTTTTTTGTCACCCCCTTCAGCGTTTACATGTCTAAAGATAACATACATCAACTGGGCTCTGTATAAAAATTTCTAACATGTACATGCTTAGCGTTATCCCTCCCCTTCACAGGTGTTTCTCGCGTATTTTAAATAACTTGATCACTTTCACAAGCATTTGAAGACATTGGAACTGTTTCTTCAGAACACATGCATGTCAAGGAATAATACCATAGTACTTCCATAACACTATTTGCTGAAAAGCCAAGACTCTTCATCATGCATGCAGAGTCTTAAGTTATGATCCAGAGGTGCTCAGGGTCCATAGGACCTTGGGAGAGTCACAGTTTGCTTTTTGAAGCAGTCTCCTCCAATACCTGGTATACAACCAAAAGCACTGATTTCATTTCTTTTATTAGACTCACAAGCTTTACTCACTGTGTTGCTGTCCTCTGTCTCACTATTAATACCAGCAAGACACGTCAGCAAAGTATGCCTCATTAACTTGGAAGTAGTGATTTAGGGAACATTAATTTTCTTTGACCACTCTGTGCTCAAGCATACAGCACGTTTACTGGCCAGAGTGGTTGGTCCAGGGTTTTGGCCACTCAGACCAATTCTGTAACAAGAAAATCAAGGGACAGAGTTCCCATCTGCATTCTGCACAGGGGTGGTTTCTTGCTATGGGCTCACACACGTTCTTTGTGCAGGAGTCATGACCGCTGAATTTTTCCTCAAAAAATAATTTCAGAGCACAGCTCCACTCTATCAAAATGATGTGACTCCCAAGCTCTGAGTTTTGTCCATAACTATATTATGTATGTAAAACATTCTGCATGACTAAAGCTAGCAAAATTTGCTCCTTAGAAGTGTTGGAGTGTAACACTTCGTTGTGAGCAAAACAATATTGACAATCTTTAGTAAATAACTAAAAAGAAAATCTTTTGAATCCTTTCAGGCATACAAAGTTTTGTTAAATAAATTCCTCTGTCCACAGTGTGGGGATTTTCATTTCTCTGTTGAATGATTACACAACAGCCAGCAGTCCACACATCTAAGATGTAACTAAGTTTTCCTCTTTATCTTATTACAAAGTACTGCTTATATATATTAAAAAAAAAAAGAAAGAAAGCCACTCAAATACCCTTTGCACTTTTCCTATTCCAAACTAGATTCAAAACCTTTAGCTTCTGGTTTTGCAGTTAAGACAAATCAAACTGATCTCAGGACATCACCAAAATGTATAATGCTGTTATGATGCATGTTTAATCATAGAATCATTAAGGTTGGAAAAGACCTCTAAGATCATGTAGTCCAACTGTCCACCTACCACCACACTGCCCACTAAACCACGTTCCTTGGTACCACTAGGCATGCAAGCAATCCAATTAAAGTCAGTATCTGCGAAGTCAAGCGCGTAAGCCAAAGAAAGGGTTTAGTATTGTTTCTGTACTCGGGTTCTCAAGTGCTTTCTTTCACAGCCTTTTTTCTAACATGTTGTATCACCTGCATCCCATTTCAAAAAGCACTAAGACACCCCTCAGCATGCTGTATGGGTATTTTCAAGAGCACCGCAGACACTCAGCACAGATCAGCTGTTAGCATTATGCCTCCCTCCGCATAACGCTAACAATTTTTCAATAGTGCAATGAAAAGAACTAACTTGAATTACACTAACCTACTGACTTCCAGTGCCAATTCTGTACAACACATAGCTAGATACAAGAAATCACCTAGTGTAGAAACTTAAATACCGTACTACAGCAAAACTCTAACAACTTAAGAGTTTTATGCAAGTATGGAGCAATTCCTCAAACACCCTTGAATTATTAACCAGGCCTACAAGCATCTGAAAAACTGGTCTGAGAATTTGGTCCATTTCTTATCTAGGCTAAAAGGAAACAGTAGCTTGCTCTGCATTTGTTTCATTTCTGAATCCATCGCCGCAGGAGAGCATTTATTTGTAATATTTCAAGAAGCGTTGTGTTTTTTTTTTTTATCATCCCAATTATGATCAACATTTGTAATTGCTGTCATTCCTGCAGTGAGTTTTAGATACAGAATACAGAACTATTTTTATTTAAATATCCTACAAAATAATCATTATATTTCATGCTTCAAATGACACAATAATGACTGGTAAGATTACAAAGTACCCTAATTATGCCATTACTTTTATACAATTTTTTCAAATAGGAAACAGGAGCAACACATTTGATTATTATTATTATTTTCCTAATGTCAGAGCCGAATAATACACTTAATGGATTAATAATCTGATACAAAAAACACCTTTGCAGTAACCCCATGGAATGCAACGCTGCATTATTAAAGCATGTTAATTAGACTAACCATCATTTAAAAAAAATCCAGCCAAACAAAAAATACACAGTTTGACGCAAAGACCAACTGACTTTTAATTAAACTTTAATTCAAACTAATTTATCTAAATGAAAAAGCCATGATGAACACACAAACTATGCTCACTATGCTCGCTGGGCAACTGACAATGTGTATTTTCAGAAGGGAATGAAGGAATACATCTGTATTTGGAAAATATATATTTAAATAAAAAATTACAGTAAGAGAGGTAAGACCATATTTCAGATTTGACAGAGGAGAGGGAGGGTGTGATAACATACTAAACAACCCAATACCTTCATTCATACGACTTCAGTCTGATTGCAGCTCAATTAGTCTACACCACCTGAATAATATTTTACAACAACAAAAAAAGTAAAAGCATTTTCCCATGTATAGCTTATTAGTTTCCTAATTATTTCTTCTTCCTCCAGGAGGAATAAATAGGTATCTCTGCAGTTCCCTGTATAGGGCTGCATATACCCCTATCACAAACAACATTTCATGGGTCTGCTCAATGCAGTGATCAGTGTCCTCACCTATGGACACACGGTAGAATCTCACATCGTGTTGGCTCCCTTTTATTTATGTTTAACAATCTAATAAAAACATCTGCAAGAAGGAAAAACACAACGACCATCCTGTATTACAGAGTATTGTAGCATAAGTTAACAGCATTTCTCAACTTCAGAAGCAAGAAGTCAGGAATAATCATATTCACAAATATCAGAAACAAAGCCCCCAAATCAAAACAGCAACTTAGAAAGAACCCAAACAGATTTTTAAGAAGTTGCAATGTGCTTTGGAAATATAAAAAAAAACCACCTCAATTGTTACCTCCAAATTTCCTCTATGAGCTTTATTTTTCACATCCCCTCCTGAGGGGCAGACAACGCTGAATTTATGACAGATTAGCAGAATTTTTCAGGTATCTATCACAGGTTCCACTCACATTAAATCTCCCATGGCTTCTCTATAAGGTCTTCCTACTACATAGATATATCTATATTTATATATATTAAAAAAAAAAAAAACAAAGCTTTTATTTTCTTACCTGTACATTCAGTTTTACTTACAATGCCTTGAGAGGATGTAATTATACAGTTCTGCCAAACTGTCCCGCATCAATCGCAGCTGCTCTACTGGCAGTAGCAGCACCACAAAAAGTTATGCAGACTTTCACAATTGCACATTATTTTTTAGAACTATCACAGAACAATAAAAAGTTGCCACGTTTCTAAATTTCAGGAAAAAATACAAATTCTTATTTTTAAAAGAAAAAGTTTCAAAAAAAATTTTTTTCAACCATACCTCCTCTTCCCCCCCCCAACCCCCCCCGGAAAGCTAATCTTAACTTGATATAAATAAAATTATTTCTTCAGTCACATACCTTTGTATTTTATCTTTATTTAAAATAATAAGTCATATACATGAATTAAAAAAAAATTGCTTTTGTCCATTCGGCTCCCTCCCCTAAATCGACACTTTATAAAAACCTTCTGTACTTTTTTTCCCCCTCCCTCTCTCCCTTTACTACCTCCAAGATGGTAGGAAAGTTGTTGTTTTGGAGGGCAGAGGAGCCGCTCTGTGATGTTATGTCCTCTCGGTGCCTGTAGTGGTGCTGTAGGAGGCTGCTGGCTCTCTTCTTGAGCAGCCCCAGCAGCCCTGCCTTCTTTGCTGGAG
>JANHGO010006418.1:0-21432 GCA_024606505.1 Aquila spilogaster
CCCAGGTCTCTCAGCCTCTCCTCATAAGAGAGATGTTCCAGGCCCTGCATCATCTTTGTAGCCCTCCACTGCACTCTTTCCAGGAGATCCCTGTCTTTTTTGTGCCGGGGAGCCCAGAACTGGACACAGTACTCCAGGTGAGGCCTCACCAGGGCAGAATAGAGGGGGAGGATCACCTCCCTTGACCTGCTGGCCATGCTCTTTTTAATGCACCCCAAGATACCACTGGCCTTCTTGACCACCAGGGCACACTGCTGGCTCATGGCCAACCTGTCCTCAACCGGGACCTCCAGGTCCCTCTGTGCAGAGCTCCTCTCCAGCAGGCTGTCCACCGGCTGGTGCTGGTGCATGCAGTTATTTCTCCCTAGGTTCCAGACTCTACACTTGTAGACAGATTGCACAGTAATTTTGTGTCACTAACACAGCTTAAGTCGAGAATAATATGAATCCTTGGGCATTTTAAAACATTAATTTACCTTTGTAACTGCTCTCCCAGACTGACATTTGACTTATTTGCAAGCAGTTATTTTATATAAGGTTAACTGTTGATTTTGTTACCTCTGTGAAAAGCTCTGGATTTGCCACTAGTAGAAAGAAAACTACCAAAATACTTGTGTTGTTAATCTTTAGGTTTTGTGGTGGGTTGGATAACACACACGTACATTAGGCTACATTTTCTGAAAGCATGAACAAGGTCACAAAGAGCTATGCTGACACACACATCCTCCAAGTTTCCTAAGATATGCAAAGCCCTGCCATCATTCTGTGGTATCAGCAGTGCAAGAGAAGCCAACAGTAACTTGAAGGCAATATGCAGGACTCAGGGAGCCCCCTACTTTCACATTTGGTGTGAATTCCAAAGCTTGTGCTGTTATTTTTCCCTGCTGATCATAATGAAGGGGGAAAGGAATAAGTATCATGTTCTCGAATTTGGTTCTTGAATCCTTGGCAGAGATTTTGAGATCACAGCTCTTCTGTCCTCTGAAATGTTTTCACTTGGAGAAGTTGTATGATCTGGTGGAATTTCTTTCTTCTTTATATCTGTGTTGGCTAAAACAAGACAGAGGAGCTTGAAAAGGCTCACTCTTCTCAAGGAACGCTATCTGATTCGTAAGCATTCCTAGAGGTTAAGGCTGGTGACTATCAAGAAAGCAAATACTTCACGCAAGGGTAAGTCCTCTAATTGTGTTTGTGTTGAATAGCTGCCAGATCCCCATGTCAGGATGTCTGCAGTCACGGCTCTGATCTCACCATTCCTTCCTAGGCTGTTGCACAATTGTGTTGCGTGTTTGTGGTAGGGGAGAAAGCTGGAGAGCTGAGCTATGAAACCATCTCGGGGAAGGAAGCCATGTTTTATTTTAGTTGCTTGGTTTGGATAAAAGCCTGTAGGAGATTGAATAACATATAAAAACATAATGTGGCCCATTCATGGAAACCAAACCTGGTCTTCTGTGCAGATATGTGAAATATGAGGTTTAATACACAGGGTGGAAAGGGAAATGTCAGTGAAAATGTGTTCACTGGCATAGTAGAAATCCTAATATACACATGTGATAACTCACTGCCTGTTCTGTGGCAAATCTCATCTGTAGTTTCAGGGTCTATCGGGCCTGGACTTGTAGATGCAGTGAGGGAGCTTTCGGAAAACGAGTTGTGAATCTACCCCTCTGATGAATCACTTTAAAGATCTTTTGTGGAAGGCAATTGAGACAAAACAGTGACAAATCACAGCTTACTTGTGAAAAAGGAAAGAGACCCAGAGATACTGCAGGCCATGAGCTTAGCAATAGCAAAAGAAGGAAAGAATATCATAGTTCTGTCCAGCCAGAGCAGAGGAGTTTGTGGGACTCTGAGCACATGTAAGAGTTGAAGGCTGCCCTGGTTAAACAAACATTCTGTACCTGAGAGAAGACAGCAGTTGCCTTAGCCTCAGAAATGTTAGTTCAAAGTAATATCCTGATTACTCTCAGAACTATAAATCTTTTTTAGATGATCAAGTTGTGCATTACTGCTCTTTGGTTAGAACAAAGCAAATTTCACAGAAGTCTGATTTTACTACTGAAAAAAATAGTAGACTGGGTGGATCTATGATTATCATGTCACCTCACATAATAAAAGATGGTGAACTGGTAGCAATGGTCCAGGAGGATGTCAGTTCCACTTCCTAAACCAAGAAGTGGAGAATTATCCAGAGTAATAAAGAACTTATACAAATAATACTGGGGAAATCAGAAGTTAATCTGAATACCAGCTCACTTAATCTAATCAGTATGAATAGCTCCCTGCCAGCTACACCATTACATGAAACAGGGGTCAAGTGATAAACATCAGTCAGTCCTCTCATTAAAAAAATCCGCCACCACCAAATCCTTTTACCTTCCCCCAAAAGAGAAACAAAAACAAACAAACAACAAAAAACCTTCATCTCCAAATCTCAAATCTCATCATTCCTGATAAGTACTAAAAGGTTCCTCATTTCTCATTTGCAGTTCATATCCTGAGCTACATAGATTTGCTGTTAGAGATAAGGATATGAAATGTCAGTGATATTAATAAGCATGTTGCAACCTGCTAGCCTCTCTGTGGCAGCTATGTCTTGTGTTGTAAATAGAGGTGGTCAGTGAGTCGATTCAGGAACTTAGGATCTCCCCACATGTCATTCAGTAGCGTTAGCCCAGATGCACACCTTCAGGGAAAGCAGTGCGAGTCATCTCAATGAAGAAACAGATTATTTAAAAATAAAAAGGAACAAGCAAGACAGAGCAGGAGCAAGGAGGAATACTGTTTCTAATGGCTTTCTCTGGAGTAGGAAGAGAAAACCTGTCAGCTGAAAGTGGAAGGAATGCAAGCCATAAACCTAGACTTTGAAATGTGTCACCTAATTGACATCAAACCATACAAATTATATTTTTTCTTATTATCCTGACGACTTGTAGATACTGGTTAAAGTTTTAGCCAACACAGTATTTTTCTGCCCTTGCTTTTTAGCGTGGGTGATATTTTGCTGTCCCCAAACATAGGTAACACCTACCAATGGTGTTAAAATAGCACTTGCAGTAAGAAATGGTTCCTGAAACAATACTGTGGTGTTTGAGTCAAACATTTGTTTTCAGAGATCTGCGTGGTTTTTTTCTAAATGTTTGGGAAGGCACAGAAGATGACCTTTGTGCTTTTCTTGGTAACGGAGAGAAAGAAGGATTGAGTCATCTGCACTGTAATGTAGAATTATTCTTTACAATGGGTTAGAGGCTGCCCAGAGAAAATCCGATTTATTTTTCTTTCTCTAGACTTTTTTCTTGGTGTGTTTTAGATTTAAACTAATGTAAACTAATTAGAAGCAAAGTAGAAGACAGCTATATTTAGTTTTAATATATTTTTAATTTTATTTTGTAATGTAGAAGTAGAGATTATTTCCTGAAATCAACCAAGGTATCCTCAGCTTGTTTCCTTGACTTTGCACTTAGATAAAAATACTGCGAACCATAATCACTTTGGAAAAATGCCTTCTTCACACTCAAATTGTTATTCATCATCACTTTACCTAAAAAAAAAAAACACACTTATTCGAATGAGCCACTGGTAACTTAAATTTAAATGATTCTATGATTGATGGGAAAGGTCTTGTGCAGAACAGCTGCTTGTAGCAGCCTATGTGTGTATATATTCACGAAAAGTCTACACCTAAACCAGAAGCGATTCGAAATGACTGTAGTGAAACTTTGTTCTTTGAAGAAACTGTGTTTTGCCAAAGGAAAAAAAAAAAGAAATGTATAAAATTAGTTAATTTAGGCTGTTATTTGTGGAAAACAGATTTACTTTTTACTTTGTTTTCTCTGTGAGTTATCACTCGTTTTTCTTTTCAAACATAAACAACCTTTCTCTTTTCTTCCACTCTCTGAATTTCAAAGGGGAGAGTGATGGGATGATTTTTTTTTTCAGTTGAAATACCAAGACAGTAATGAAATAAAATATTCTATGCATTCTTAGAAGGCCAGACACCTGCTATTGAAAGGGAAATGATGGCCAAGAAAAAGAAAGAAAAGGAAGAAGGAACAGGTGCAGTTAATGGGCCAGACTAAGGTATCACGGGAGATTTCCAAAGCCACAGTTGAATTTAGCTGTACCAGTTCTAAGTGTTGTTTACTTCAGTTCTCTAAGTTTGAAATTCTCCTGAATATGAGTTTCAGGGGGAAGTCCACTTGAAATAATCATAGATTTTTTCGAAAAAAAAAAAACCATTATCACCATCTAATATAATGAGAATAAATGCCAGCATACACTAATTTTCCACAGTAAGAACGATATACTGGAAAATCTTACCAAGCATTGTCAGTGAGAACAAGAATAGTCTAGCCTTACACCTCCACTTCTTATTTCATTACTTTTATTTCAAAATTGTCTTTGAATGGAGAATAAGGTCTGAGCATTTGTCCCAGGCAAGCAACAGGATCCTTTTTTTTCTCTTTTGGTCTAAGAGAACCCATACTCGTACCTACACTCCCTGTGGGGAGTGCTTATCTAAAGATGTACGGGAGAATTGTAAATTTACAAAAAAGTAACTCTGTCTCTTGATGCATTAAATCATTCTGTTATTAACTAAAATGTCTTTTAGTCCCCCGCATCCCTTATTCCAAGGATATGCATGAATTTATAAACATGCATTGATTCTATTAAACCCAACTTTTGAAGGAGTTTTGCAATTATACAGAAATTAGTTTATACTGTAGAATTTAAAACCCTTTACCTTATTAATGTAAAACTTGTGCCCATCTCAAGGCCTAATTCACACATTGTGCTGATCAACACATGGCAAATCCATTTGGTTAGATGGTGTTCATAATACTATTCCAAATCCTTCGTTCTTATCCACATGTATTTTGTAAGGTCTACCAGTGAAATGTTTTATTGACCTAGTTTTGCCTTATTCTAATGGATATAATAAGGAAGCTTTTTTATCATGTGTTTTACCCTTCGTAGACTCCCTTTATAATCAGTATTGAATTTTTTTTTTTTTGTGAACAAACCTGTTAGTCAAAAATGCAAACTTCTTTTCTTGGATTGTTTTGTTATTACTTCTGTTTTCCATGAATTCATATATTCTTCCTGTACAGTAATGCATTGCACGTGAATTCAAAGCAATATCAATAACTGTGCTATTTCTTTTGTTCCAATGACTCACTTTACTTAGGAACAAACTCTGTGGTGTTAGTCGTTACCCCTGAGATAATATCATACACTACATTCCATCATAACAGTGGATTTTAATTTGAAATTATGGAAAAATAAGCTGATTGAAAATAACCTGTAGGCGATGGAATGAGCTACATATAAAATCATCTGCAGGTCTAAATTAAACTGTCTCTCTTTTCTACAGATCAGGGTGGATTTTTTTTTCTTCCTTTAAAAAAAAAGAAAAAGAAAAACACACACACACACACACACAAAAAAAAACAACTGTTCTTAACGCTTGAACAAATCCCTTTTTCTTCCCCTCGATAATGTGGTTAACTGTCTGGAATGTGAGCCACTGGAAATTCTTCCCCACAGAAGAATCCCCATTAAGCTTTCAAGCAGACTTACTTCATCCCCACAGCTGCATGGATAGAAGACTTTCTAGTGCCTAAATACTTACTGTATATGTCATCCTTAAATTTAATTATTTTTTTTCCCAGCCAGAGCTTTAGGAGCAGGTGCTAGCATTTTGCTTCCTTTCTGCTTCCTCTGTGGGGAATGGGCTAGAAAGAGCCAACTAATTAGAAAATTCTACAGGGAAATCAATTCTGCAAACAGCTGAGGAATGGCATTTCAGCATAATGCTCACTTTGTCTGTCAGCAGGGCCTTGGTTGGCTTGATAAGTGGCAGTTCTTCCAGATGTTACACATGTTGTGATAAGACCAGAACTGCATCATATATTGCCCATTCACGAATAGATGTGATGCTCTGGAAGAGTAAATAAAACTAATGTTAAGGACATGCTATGTTGCTGTCACAAGACAACAGCATGGTATTTTAACGTGTGTTTGAAGTGCAGCAATGAACTTTTAGTGATTTGAGTATTAAGTGCTGTCTTTGCTTTCATGTACGGGTAAGGCAGAGGGATGAGTGGTTAAAGAGATGTATTGAACTATTTAGTGTGAAAGGGCTAGGCAGTCAAAGTTAGGTTTGCATATTGTACACATTTAAAAATATGTGCAGATCTGTAACGTGTCTGAGCAAAATACCACCTATTTAAACAGTAGCTGGTTATGTGCACGTGAGAATAGTCACATCTGCATACACAGGCTCCCTTGTTCAGAGACACTGGTGACTTGAAGCTGCAAAAAGTAAGGAGTCTGTTGTGAGATGTTCAAGGAAACAGTATTGTCTTGGCGAAGATGATTTATCGGAGATTTTGCCAGTACCAGTTTCACCATCTTAGTATTTCTTTCTTACAGACTAAAACTGCATTTAGCCGCTTACCCTATCTTAAGTGATGTGTCAGGTTCTCAACTCTCTTCTCAAGGCAGCCATAGACCTCCGCAACACTCAAGCCAGGAATAGCATAAAAAGCACAGTCCTCCCAACCACATTCCCTATCTATTCCTTCCAACCCCCCCCAAATTTTCCTCAAGCTATTTGTAATGTGAGGCAGCCTTCATCAGCAGTCTTCTCATGTACACCATTCTCAGATAGATTTGGCATCTGTTGTCTCTGTCCTGCCAGGAGATGGCCCTGGGCTTTGCTCAGCTATGCAGAAGTATCCTCCAGACTCCAGATGTCTGAGAATTTGCTCTGGACTTAATATAGAAATAAGGACTTGTGAGTGCCCATTGAGTAATATAGAACTGCTTTTCCTATCTTTTTTGGTCCAAACATGAATTTGCAATTCACAATATTAAGAGTATTTCTTTCTGTGGCAGCTGGTTCATTTTTTAGATGTCTTATTTTCTATTCTTGAGCTCTATGTTGTACTCCTTATCTCTGCCATGAGTATTAGAATCCTTTTCCTGCCTGTGTCTCCTATCAAATAATTTGTCCTATCTAAGAATACAATAACTAATATGCTCATGTACAAGTCCCATGGAGACATGTTATTTTTCTGTAGATGAAGATTTTCCAATGTATTTTCCTCTTTTTTCATGATAGTTCTACTGTAATATGATCTTTTACTTTCTCTTCTTTTTTTTTTCTCTTTCACTCTTTCTTTCTTTCTTTCCATCTTTCCATTACACCTCAGACATGGTAACACTCTGTCAAAAATCTATTTGCACTTGATTCTCTAACCAGTCTGTTCTCTCCAGCACAATTACAGTGCTTAACACATTACACAGTATTGGATTCAATAACTGTTTTTAATAGTGAACAATCTATATCCTATTACCAGTTCAATGTTGCCATGTGCAAGTTATTTGAGAATTACTTCTGAACTTTTTTCTAATAAAAAAATTCAAACTTTTGTAATGGTCATGCTGAAATGCTGAAATCTTCCAGCACTAACCGCTAAACTAAAGGGCATTGACTTCAAAAGAGTAATTTTCACAAATGAAGATCACTCTTTTAGATGAAAATAATAACATTCCATCTTTTGCCTTTAAGATAAATGAAGCCAATTTCTGTACCTTTTAAATTTACTTCACATTATAACAATTACAGGTTTCCAAATGAGATATAATTGAAATTAAATCACTGCTGAGTATTAACACCTTCCTTTTATCTGGTTAATCATTGAAAAAAAGCAAACAAAACCTCTTTCCATGATTTGACTAATTTCTATAGCTACATATGTTAAGAAATTGAAAGGATTAAAAGGTGGCAATCTCAAAAAGAGGTGCGTAGACTGTAAAATGCAAGCAGTTTGATAATTCTAAGACCTGTTTGAATTAGAGAGGTCCCCGTCTCCACATATGGAAGATTTGCTTAGCAGTCATGTTTTCAGAATTAGTTGACTTTTTAATTTTGAAGTCCTAAATGTATCACTACTTGGCCATTTTCCAAAGCGCGTTGTAATATATCTGATGCACATATTATGGAAATTTGTCAAGTGGTCCATGTTTAAAACAAAAGCTTGTTTGCGTTTAAGGATAAATTTACATTATTAAATATTATTATCACCTATTCTTCCCAGAATTACAACTTTTGTTGCGGAATGCTTAGTAATTACAGGAACGCTGTCAGCTGAAATTCTTGAAGTGATTGTCAAATGAGAAACAAAATGGAAAAGGTTTGATCTTTATTTTAGGTAAATGTCCAGCTAGATTGTCTTTATATATTAGCTACATAAAAAGTCTTAGTGATTTAATTTTCTATTTATTGACATTCCGATTTTCAAAACACCAATCCCATTGGTGTGGAAATTTCTTTTTTTTTCAATGTGAGTCAATGGATTGAATCCTAAAAAAAAGTTATATTACTTCCATGATTTTTCACTATATGATCTGCATGACATAGATTTTTATACAGGATATTTTTTTCTCCAAAATTCAACAAGAATATACATCAACTGTATATACTTAGGAGCCAAAAAACATAAATAAAGGAAAAAGCTGCATCTGCCTATAGAAGTTGTTGAATAATTGCATGTTGGCACCATCAGCTTAATGGTACAGCTGATGAATTTTTATGATTTATTCTCCACAGGGCAACAGAGATAGAGCAGCATGAATAAGGATGTTTTCTTGTGATAGTCATCAGAAAGACTGGAGGGGTCAATTATGAAGAAAGACATCCTTCTTGTGAGGGCATGGGAGCACGTGGGGATGTGAGGATGACAAGGAGGTCAGGTGAGCCAGGTAGTGAATTCAAAACTAACTTCCAGTTAATAAAAATATTTCACAATGTGTGTTTCCTTCAGAGTAGAGCAGGATGCCTTGTCTTGTCCTTGTGTGTTCAAAAGAACTGAGCTTTCATTTTGTTTTCAAGGCCTCCCATTTAAAAATGTAAGTCTGTTTCAAAATGGTAATGCTGGTTTAAAAATTCAAAATGTTCTTTGCTTTCTTATTTTTTGCCTCAAAGCAACATAGATCACTTAGCCTAGTTTTGGGAACAAAACTACTCACAGAAGTTGTTCAGAATTTGTAAAAGGGTTTAGTATGTCCCACACTCCACTTTTCATTTAATTTTGTAGTTATCAAGAAATGCCATCCATCTCTACCTGTGATGTTTATTTTGCAATGTATAGATACATATACATTTTGCTTGTGTGTTTGTCACACGTACTGCAGGAGTTAGTAAACAAAACCAGTTTGATTTATGACTTGTTTTGTTTGGATGAGTTTATGAATGGCAATACTGTATATGTTGTTACTTAAATTCTTTTTTTTTACTCCCAAGGATGTCACTATCTAAAACAAATGGAGAATTTTGTTTAGAAAGTTTATGCACACCTTGTATTATTGCATATACTCCTGAGAAAAACTTGCATCTGTGGTAAATTCTTACAGGAATGGTTTCCGAAGTTTGGAATAGAAATTTAAATTGTCACGCCGTCCCTAAGCTTTAACATACACTTGGCTTAATATTCCATTGCAATTTTAACATACATTCTACATTTTACAAAATAGATACATCTCTGCAAAATTTGTACTTTTTTTGGTACATTATTGCAACAGCTGCAGATAACACTCCTGGTCGGATTTCTTGGTTGTTCAGTAACGTCAACATTCATAAAACATTTTATCTACTACACTGTATTTTTTTTTTCCCCAACTGCTCTAAAAATATGAGTGTTACTCATTTCTCTGAAGTCCCATCAATTGCTTATTGGTAAGCATTGTCTGGAAAGGAAGGAAGGGTAAGGACATAACAGGAGTAAATCAATATTTTATTGCAGTGAAATGCTTGTGTTATTTCAGCTAGTCAATTTTACTTATAACCTTCTCAACTGCAGTGCTATCCATTGCAGTTGCTTCAGAATGAAAGGCTACGTCATCTCTTGCTAGTTCATGTGGTGCAGCACAGATGAAAAAACAGGTAGGTATTAGTTTTATTCTCTGACTGAATGTTTTGAAAATGAGAAGCTGGCCCCCCCCTTTCCCAGAGTGGAAGGCAAGGCATTCCAACTTTCTGCTCTGCTTCCTCTTGCAGAAATAATGCCAGCCTCAGATATAATATCTTAGGAGATCTGAGGACAGGTAGCTTTAGACCTTGCAAATTTTATGGGTCTTCTGATCTAAGCTGCCAGGGAGACTTTTGAAAATGTACCTTCAGATGATTCACACACAGTAAGTCTCTTCAGAACCTTGCTAGTGTTTTTAAAACAGCCTGAAAGGAATACAAGGAAAAAGTGGTGGATGTTGGTGAGAGGGGCTACCCTAATTCCTATGCAAAGACCTCATCTCCCTTGCAGAAGTCCATGGGAGGTATTAGCATCAGCAGATGCTAAGCATGTTCCCGTTGCTACTAATATCAATGCACGTTTGTTAGCCTTCAGAAATCTCTTTAGATATAGATGTTCACAATCATAGCTATTAGAAATACGTTGCTAAATGTGAACATGAGCAAGTACCTTAATATTTAGATGGTGCTTGAGTAGAAAAAAAAGAAGAAAAAAAGAAAAGAAAAAGATATTTCCCCAAATGACCATGATTCTTTTGCCATCAGTCAGTACAGTTTTTACTGTTGACTCCTACAGAAGCAAGTTAGGCTACTATTAACTCCTTCTGAAATCCCACCCTTAATCCCAGCCTTCTTCAATGCCAGACAGATAAACAATGCTCCCTGAAACCCACTTAGTCTGCCTGCCTTTCCAAATGGTAGGAAAAAATGGAAATTTCTGCCCCTCAGCCCAACTGAAATCAAGAAGAGGAGTCCATAGTTGTTTTTTTTGTAGCTCATCTAGAAAATGGGACTGGAAATTAGATGAATGTATAGTGATTTCTGACACATTTGGCAAATAGCAATTTTTTCAGAAGTTTGCTCAGAAAAATGGTTGTGTAGTCGTTCAGTTTGAGTAAGAGCATTTGTTGCCAGGAGGGGGGAAAAGAGATCACCTGCTGAAATTCGTCCTTTCCACTTATGTTTTTTGCTTATGACTCCCAAAATGTTTGGTGGAAATGGCAGTTAGTATTCTTTTGCTTGCATTTTTGCATCTAAAGCACAGGAGATTCAAGTGAAGATATAAAAATATGCATTCTTAAAAAGTTATGTTCCTGGAAAAGAGAGAGAGATGAGCTGACAGGGAAACCTGATGCCCAAAACCATGGGAAGAGTCTTCAGATATTCAGACTTCAAAACTTCTTATTTAGGACCCTAAATTATTCATTAAGTGACTGCCCCGAACTTTTATGACATGCATAGAAAGAGGGCAGGAATAGAAAGAAAAAAGAATATTCAATAACCTATTCCAAATACTAGATCAGACATTATATTCCTTGTTCTTCATTTAGGGAAAAGATCTATATGGCCTGAATTCCTTTCTATTTTTTTAATTATCTTTTTTAACAGAAACTTGTAATCTGAGGAGCAATTTTTTTGCACCCAAAATGTCTTAAACTGGGCTGTTACTGAGCAGCTAGAAAGAACTGCAAGTCTGACACTTTGCTTTACATCATCAGTGTTTCAAAGATTGAGTAATTACTCATTATTTGGTTCCATTCACAAGTAATTTTTAGATAATGCCATACACAGTCATATAGGATTTGTCCAGAAGTTGACGAGTTCTTTCATTGCCCAAAACTTTGGTCAGCGTGAAGTGGAATGAAGTCAAGTACAGGAAGGAAATTGTTATTGATACCAAAAGAATTTGAGGCCTCAGCTATCATCAGACACAACAAAATATTTCTTCCTTTCTATTGGAAGGCGTGTGATTATAGATATGCCAAAAAATGCTAATAAATATTTCAAGAATATATTTGGCTTCTCAAAACTAATTCTTCCATCAGGATCCTTGCCAGACATAAGTGGAGCATCAAACTGTTGTTTCTTTCTTAGATGAAAAGAAGTCATAGATGTAAAAAGGGTAAAATTTATATCTTGATCTGCTGATGTCTGTTTCACTACTAAATGTCCTTATATCCTCAAAAGACACTTTTGTAAAAGAAAGATATGCTCCAAAGAATGTTGGTAAACTCTTAGTAAGATTTATGCTGGATACACCTGATTATGTTGTTAGAGTCTAGGAATTTTAAGATACGCTCAGGTTGCAGAAAAAAATCATGCTATTCCTCAAACTATTTTTTAAATGCAATACTTAAAAGACAAATAGATCTACACATGTAATGCATATGCAAAGGCTTTTTCAAGTTAGTTGTAGAAATTTAAGTGTGGCAGTTAAATACATGGGTTTAACCCACTCAACATTAGTCTTGCTTTCATCTGAAAATGATGAGATTAGGTATAAAATATTTGTGTATCTAAAACATATTCATAAACTAGACTTCAGTGAAGCCATTTTTACAACTTTATTGTCGTACCTATTCTAAGTTAAAATGATATATTATGTACAAGATTTCCAAAATAACAGAATTATTTTGCTAGTGTAACTGAACAAACTTTTGTGTAAGTCGAAGCATAGAACAAAAGAAGAAAAAGTGTTGGGCATAGATAATAGTTATTCAGAAAATGGTAGCATAGGGGAAAATTCATAGCTGCTAAGTATCTTGGCTATTCTTAACTGTTATGTCAGTGGAAGCCACCATTTTTTTTTCTCAGTACAGCTCATTGTTATTTTTATCTTAAACTAATTTGAAGGATGTTAAGTAAGTGAAAGCTAATACTAATTAATTACTATTCAAACAGTTAATATTTGAAAGGAACAGCTTTACATGCAAGAAATTCAGAGCTAAATCTGCAATGAATACAATGCTTCACCTAACTTGAAGGTATCCTGCCAGCTAGTAAGAAATTTTGCTCGAAGTTTAGGCACTTCTCTTGCTTAATGAATGCAGAGGCAGAGCTGAGTCAGAGTAATGTAATGTAAGTAAACTAATGAAATCAGCATTCAAACACAGGGTCTTATATGTATGAAGACAGCATACTAACCCAGAGACCAGTCAGAAATCATCTCTCTTCACACATACCATGACTCAGTATATAGGACAAAATGATAGTAAGTACTTATGTCTTTTTTGCTAAGTTCAGAAAAAAACATGGAAGATACTATTGTCTGATGAGAAAAACATTAGGAAGATAATAAAAGGAAAAAGAAAAACAGCAAAATCCTTTACTTTGTATACTTCCTTAGGGGAGCACAGATGTGCAAACTGGCAGAGAGATCAGATTGTTTTGACTATTCTTGCAGTGAGTTGAGCTGTAATAGCCTAGCAGAGTGAGGAATCACTGCTAAAGCAGACACATATCACATGGAGGGGTACCATTCTCTTGCTATTTCATGAGAGCAAATAGTTGAATGTTTGTGTGAATGTGGGGCTGGAGAGGCTCCCTGTTTACGACCAGCTACGGATGTCTGTGGAACGTTGCTCTGGAAGAATTCACAATGAGATTTCCAGCAGGAAACACAAATGCTAAGCAGATGTATTTTCTTCCAGACTAAACCTTTGGACTCAGGTTGGCAGAAAATCTTCACTTTATCCACTTCAAGATTTTTAAGACAAAAAATTGCAAAACAATGACTTCTCAGCCCTTTTAACAAAAACTAGACGCCACCGAGAAGTTCTGTGGATCTACATATCCCTGAGAGCACACAGACTGCTCACTGAATCTGCTCAATCATCTCATTCTGCATTTAACTTAAAAAATGCAAAACAAAGCAAAGAAAGAAACCCAGCCCCCAAAAGCAAGTAGCACTCCTGCTCAGAGGATGCTCAAGGAAGTTAGTTATTCCAACTTGATCTTTTTCTCACATACCCTTTATGGGAGGAAATACTTATGGAGGAAGCAAACTGGAAAGGATCACAAAGATCCTGCCACATAGATTTCCTTGTGTTATTCTCTAGAGGAAGAGGCAAAAGTTCTTTCCTCAAATTCCTTTTCCCATGTAAACAGCAGGAAGAATATTATCTTTTGTCAACTTTTTATTTTGCTCTTTTGCTGTTATCTGCAAAACACACTATATAAAAACACCATTTATTAATCATGACTGTATTGTGTTCTAAAAATGATCCCTTGGGACCATATTTGTTATACATACTGAAATGTATTGTTAGCTAAGTGGCCTTATCTATAATTCAGAAAATCTTTGTGTGCTTTGGAAGACCATTTGGCAAACTGTGTGAGGAAGTAATTTAGTTATCTGACTGCATTAAAGATGAAATCAATTTAAGATGAATTAATACTTCTAGAAAAGTGATATGAAAAAAAAAACAACCTAAGCTCTTGGCTTTGGAAGAAGCAAATAGCCAGTACTGCAAGAGCCTTGGTGAATATGCATTTGGATGCCCTTTAGTGGATCTAGAAGAGCAATTTAAGAAATTATTGTCTGCAACTCTCAATTCCTACTTTCTAGCTGGTGGCTATAGTTGAGATTTGGTATGTAGTTGAGCAAGTACTTTTAGCCCACGTCAGTGATAAAGTAGCCAGATTAGTTTAAATCACTGTCTTGGATTATTTGGGAGCAGAGAACAAATCACTTTCGAATGGTGTGAGGTTTCATGTCGGTTTTTGATTTCCCTGTCTCCTTCTTGTTGCTACAAGGACATGAGAATGTTGCAGAGAAGATACTGCAAACCATCTGAAGATAAAGCTTGAAGATTGAGATTGAATTCAGGTCCAGAAGGTTCAGGTTCATAACATGAATTTAGTGTATTGAGGATACACTGCAAAGTCATAGTTAAATGAAGATGCAGGTTTTTTTCCACAAGCATTTATTTGAAGTAATTTGTAATACAATAATAAATCTGTACAATTTTATTTCTAGCTCAACAGGACATTGGACATTGCTAATCTGTTTAATGTATGTACCTTAGTATTCTATGATAAAAACAATCTATTAGCAAGCTGAGTGATAAAAAAAAGCATGTCTAAAAAAAAAAATCTTAAGTACAGTCCAAGATCGTTTGCATTTATTTTAATGATATCCAAATGGTATTCTAACTTAAGATGTTAATAATTATGATGAGCAATAAAACTCTAGAAAGAGTTAAACCTACTGGCAGGCTTTATTCTGCTAGTGTTCTGTTCGACATAATTCCATAACCTCTTCCCTTCAATAAATGTCAACTACTTTGTTTTATTTTTTTAATTTCTTGAATGTCCTAACTGTGAAGAGAGACAGAGCATGAAAATTGTCGAGGAAATATCACGTTTTGCATTCACATGCTCATGTTTTTTGTTAGGGTGACTGAAAGGCCAGAAAAGACGCTGTGGGAAGATTTCCAAGCAGCAATAAATATGGAAGTTCTTTCCAACTCAACTCAATGTTTTGCAATGTCTTAGAAGTTTTAACCAAAAGGTCTTGCTATGATCAACTCTGGTAGGGGAATAAGAGTAATATTTCCACAAGAAATATTTTATTTTTGATGGTACTTTCTCCATAAACCACCAATGGAGAAGTGGTGGGATTTGATGACAACACAGACTTCAAAAATGTAATAAACTTAGATGATGACAGTTTTCAAAGATATGTCCACCAACAAGAACTGCTGCAGCCAGATGAAAAATGTCATTGCTTTTATTTTGAAACTCGATTAGCTTGTGAGAGGATCTTGTGATATAGTAGTCAGGCACCAAGCATTTGATGTACTTTCCATTCAAATGTATCTTCAAAGGTAGAATAACATGTTAAAGCAAGATTTCTGTGGTACGTTCACAGCAGCGACTCCTCTACCCATGGTGATGGCTTTCTGTTCCTCTGGTACTGGAGATATTCCTGTATTTATGTGGAACGCATTTGTAAACCACACCATTCATAAATGTTATAAAAAAATTGAATCATAATGGCCTAATCTATCAGCTACCAAGAAAAGTGAAAAGCTCCTAAAACTTTTCTGGGGCTGAAACTGAATGAGTTTGTGAACAAGTCACAGAAATCACCCGGCATGCTCTACATTCACACCCTGACTCACAGTGTTTGGTATAGGACAAGCAGAAAAAATAACAAATTAAGATGTTTAATTTATGTACCTGTTTACACTGTTATTGATGCAGAACCTCTAGAGGTAAATTTGGCCTTGGAAAATTCTTTAGTTCCGAGCATAAACTCAGAAGGATGAGCTATGACCTAAATATTCACTTATCCTATGCATTTTGAAAGAAACTAAGAACATAATATGCCATTTTGCACAAGCATGAATGGAGATCTGTACAGATAGATAATGAATAGCAAATGAAGCTCATTGTGATGAGTGAAATCACATTGAAGGCAAAGTTGTCCTTGAGTGTCTTTCTCCAATAACGAACACTGACAGAAATAAGAGAAGCTAATAAACTCAAACTTTGACTCAGCTTTAACAGTATTTCCAAAGACTGTTTCAGAAAATATAAACACTTCTTTAAAGAGTAGTCAGAAACCTCATCTGCTCAGCCATCACAGATTTCTCAGCTGAGTTGAAGACATAGCAACACAAATTACTCTTGAAATGACTATTTCAAGTCACACACTTGCCTGAGTAATATTTTTATATTTTTAGAAGAGTTTTATTAGTAGCACAGGAACTTTTTCCAGACAAGGCCTTAGCTTGGGTTTATGTTAGCATATAATTTATAAAAGTTTGTAATAAACATGCCTCAGTGAGATTGGCAAAGATTATAGGAAGGAAAGCACCACTACTAACTTCAGGCTACTTGCTTCGATTTAGACCTCAGGTTTGCTATGTGAGCTTCAAAAGTACAGAGAATTGATGAATCGTGATGTAACTAAGACCAGAATTTCCAAAGTAGTCTTTTTCAGAAATTCTCCTTTGATTGTGGATTTTGACTTTCAATATTATTGACCAGTGGCCTTACGCTTGGGTTGGGAAGTATACTAATAGTTTTTCATTCAGATAGGAAGAAATATGCAAGGCATATGTCAGTATCTTATGCTTGAGCTGGCATCCTTCTACACACCTACTGAAATCACAAGTTTAGGGTGCCAACTGAAATAAGTCTTACAAATAAGCACTTAGGGAATGTTTATGTCAACAGGATAAACAGAAGAGAAAAATATCAGTATGAATGCTAGTGGTCAGTCTCAAATTACTACTCTTCTCAGGCCAGTTTTTATACTGGGATATAGGGCCATCATTATTTTTCCAGTGCTTTTCAACTTGTGGTAAGAGATAATTTCCTCTCTGCGGTAACTAAAGCAACAATCTGTTTAGCTGTATTTGGAAAGTAATCTTGTTTGTAAATGATGAAAGAAAACCAGGCAGGGACCTATTTACCAAGTTTTTCTGTAGAAGAATTATGTTTTTTCAAGGTCCCTCTTTTGTCCACACTGAGCAGCTTCTCTGCTCTGGGTGAAGTTTTCAAATAACTGTTTCCCTATTATCCCTCTTTGGAAAACCATTTTTTAATGCCAAAATCAATAGCACCTCAACCAGTCACAAACTATAACATCATTTGAATGATCACTTACACATAAGAGAGTGACTATGTGGGCAAACAGAACAAAACTTCTTTCAACTTACTGAAAAATTTGTTAGAAGTACTACCTTTTATCTCTTATCATAAGAATGATGAAACCAGTGGTACAGAAGAACAGGTAAAGGTGGGTGAAAAGTGAATGACTGAGCTTCTCATGATCACAGTGTTTAAGAAAGCTGGAAATAATAGCTCCTTCTCCAAGTCATAGACTCAGAAGGCTCTATTCTTTCTTTAAAGAAACAAATTCATTGAAAAAGCCTTTAAGAAAAGCACTGACGATGTGTCCAGTAATATTTGTTGTGAATAACTGCAACAGCACAAACTGCAAGTCTGCTGAATGTAAAGAGGCTTTCAGACTATTTTCTAGACTATTACTTTGAAGAAAAATATTACATACGTGGATTCATTTAAGAAATGACATCTGGGACCAATGGCCTTGATCCAGGATTGTAAGAATGATCATCTCATTGCACGACATTTAAGCAAGGAAGAACTTTTTCACTGTTCTCAAAAGGGTGCTGCTTTCCCAAGGACAAGTCAACTCATACGGATATGATGAGGGTTCTGAATGTAGAAAATGCTTATAGTCTGCACTAAATGTGGGTACTGCATAGAGTTGAGATCAAAGGTATAAATTATTATTATCATAAGAAATTTTAAATGATTGAGCTTTCATTCCTCATTACTGTTTCAACCTCAGCCACCATACACTCTGAAATCTTCTGAACAAAAATCATAAACAATAATCTCAGCTATATTTGAAGATTATTGCGACAAGGTCTTTACCTTACTAGCTGCCTCTATTAGCTGTTGTTTAGCTCTGCAGAGCCTGTGTTTTATTTGGAAAAGCTAAGTATTATGTCAGTACCAACAATAATAAAGGCTTACAGGGAAAATGCTGTACTTTACAGAATGTGTGACACAAGTAGTGGTGTCTAAAGCACGTGCAGATGGAAGGAGTGAAACGTGGGACCCTGGAAAGGGCTGAGAGGGGAATTGAAAACCTAGAGATATATGTGTTTGTTTGTATATGTATATGTGTCTACATTCGCAAGCTAAACTGCTGTTTATTTGGATGTTTCAGCATCCTTCATACTAGGTACTGTTTTGACTTCAGTCATCTATGCCAGCATTTTTTTTTTCATTCAAATAGAGACATTTATTTATTTTTTTAAGGGCACTGCATGCTCCCTATTAAATGGAGGCCACACCACAAGCAAAGCTAGCCAGCTCCTGCCTAAAATGTGCAGGTCACAGTTTTTATTGGCACTTGCTCTCTGATTTGGTTCCTGCAGCTTATTCCTGCAGCTACAAAAAAATTGCCTTGATTATAATCACTTTTTCCACCTAAGGACAAAAACAGATAAATCCAGGCAAAATGAAGCTACCAACAATTATCTGTAATGTTTTCTCCAGTGCTAACTGTAAGTTAGGCTTTCCTTTTTCCCACAGATACCATACATACCTGTTGAACCTTCCCCTGTCATCTGCTTCATCCCACTCTAGACACCACTGGAGATAAAGCAGCCACTTTCCTGGCTTTATTGATTACTGAGGTCACTCTGTTTCTGATTCTGTAGTGGCTCTTTGGTTTGGTTTGTGTTGAGTTCCTATGTGAATGGGGCAGCTTTCTAATGGTTTTGGAAGTATGTGACCAGCCATGCAGTCTCAGTGAAACCGCCAGTTTTCTTTTTTTTGGCTTATATTTCTGTAGATATTTACTGGCCTGGATATCTTCCTCTTTACAGCACTCTTCTACCAAAGAGATAGAAGACAGCTTTCGTATTGTGCAGTCATCCTACAAAGTCCTACATGAAATAGACTACTCTAGCCTACAGGTATCGTAGCAATATTTCAGTCAAGAACACCAATTCCACTCTTATGCTTCTTATGCTAATATGTGTGACCTCTTTGAGGAATGACAGCAAGGAGACTGGATAGCTTGAGGTGTAATTGATGGGATGCTGAAGGTCTGGCTGTTGTTTTGGTGGTTATTTTTATAGATTATAAAGGAATTGACCGTGCAGCATCACTCTTCTGCTACCTCAGCTTGTGACTGAATCTCACAGCTTACCCTTGAGGATCTCAGCCCATTTGGTCAAATAAGGTTGGCAGTAACTGAAAGCTGTGACCAGTTGATGGCTATATTGAATGATAGACAGTTTGTGTAAATCCCCTTAGTGGACTCAGACCAAATTTTACTGACAAAATCTCCCTATCATCTCCAAGCAGATTCCTCCGAAATAAATGCTAACTCAAGGCTCAGGGGTAACCAAGGGTGTAAAGACAAGAAGGGTGAACTTGTCTCTTCCCTAGAAGTATTGTCTGTATGCCAGCAATGAAGTGCAAAGAGGCACATTTGTGTCAGCACCACCCAGGCTGTCAATAAAGAACTCCTGCCCTCAGAACTATAAATCAAATTCATATGAATTCATATGAATCTTCCAAAACCACCTTCCCACAGGGAAGAATGGATCACAAAATTAAACAGCATTCCCTTCTTCTCACATCTTTGTAATCTGTAAGTACTGTGCCTGTCATAGTGCTCCCAGGAGGTTTCCTTAACCATAACGTCTCATCTCTGCAAACAGCTGCTTCCCTTTTGCACAAGAGTTCTTGGAGACTTGCTTCACTTATCAGAACTAAACCACTGAAAAGCTGGTAAATAACCAAGTCCTGCTGGAAAGATGAAATCCCACTGCAGACAGATTTGCTTAACCTATAAAATAATGCTGGAATAGCTATTGTTTTGGCAAAATTCTAAAATGTAACAAAGTTTGATTGTTCTTGGCTTCTCCTAATTTGCTTACTTTGGGGTAATAGCTGACCTTCAATATGCACATTAGTCCTGTTACTGTTAAGTTAAATATATACACACTTATCTAAGAGAGGTTTGACCATTTACTTTCAGTGTGCCAAGGTTAGCTGAAGTCTGGACCTTTTACTTTCTCTGTGCTCCACTAATTGAGACCAAAGCTTATGCAAGACTTCCTTGGGGAACACAGGGTCTGAGGTTTTTACAGTCCACAAGGCTAAAATTCAAATATGAACCACAGCTGTTTGGATGGAAGTCTTGGACCTCTTCCTTTTGAACTGTAGTGACCTGCTCAGCCTTGCCATCATGTGAAACTCTGAAATCCCTGCACAGCTGATGACTGGGTTGTGAAAATTGCCTGCCAAGCAGACCTGGGTAAAGTGATTGGTTTAAGGTGCTTTGGGATTTGCAGGTGGAAGGACTGCTCTCTCACTCTCCTCTGCTACTCTCGTCCCCTCCATTTCTTTATATATCATTCTTTTATATATATATATATATAAATATATATATATGCAGATTTGAATCTACGTTCACCATCCAACCAGCTGACTTAATGTTCCTATTGAAGATGGTGAAGTTCCTCCCTTCTGTCAAGTACAGTTATTTTTTGAGTCCCCAGTGAGAGGTAAAATAAGAGAAACAGGATGTGGGGTAAACTAGTCCATCAGTTTAAGTGGGGATAGATCTCCAGTGCCCTAAATACTTAAATACTTTGTCTTCACACGGCTGTGCTCTATCTTGATTGGGGAGTACAACCAAGACAAATAAGCATGGCCTTTTCCCACTGTGGATTGTCACATGAAAATATCTGTGAAGTGGTGGAGTAGACATTTTTGGGGATCACACTGCAAGAAGAGACATAAGGGAACTCACTGTGATGCAAAAGGAAATCATGTTTTGCTCCACAGACGATGTGGTTGGCATTGTGAGCTCAGATGCATCTATTTCAGCTCAGACAGTCAAGGCAAAAAATGAAGACTGAAGCAGAATGAAATGCTCCTTTCTTCAGTAAGCCAGTAGCAGTCATAAATACTTCTGTGTCAGCTAGAAAAGCTACAAAAATTAACTAAATCATGACTCTATTTCCATGCTGACGTATGCATTTTCACAGAATCACAGAATTGTAGGGGTTGGAAGGGACCTCCAGAGATCATCTAGTCCAACCCCCCTGCCAAAG
>JANHGO010006419.1:0-21431 GCA_024606505.1 Aquila spilogaster
GGGCAACGTGCTGGCATCAAAGAATATCAGTTTACATATATAACAAGTGTAATAAGATTCCACCAAAGGACATTCTAAATGTTTTCTTGTTGCTTTAACACTGGAAGATTTCAAAGAATAAAAATTCCTGCATAAACAGTTCCAGGATGATGTATTGCTATTTCTTAAGGCCTTTTTACAAAACAAAACAAAAAAAAATTGATCATTTTACCACCTAGTGTGTGGAAGAAAAACAAATTCAACAGTGGAAATTGCATCATAACAATCTAACCTGGTTTTATTTTTAGTACTATCATTATTTTTGCAAACAATTTTAAACATAAAGGGCATCATTTGTTTGAGGAAGATGTCATCACATCCCAAGCTTGGAAAAGGTACGAAAAGTTGAATAGTTCTCATCTTTGTTCTCTCAATTCATCACAGAAATTATTCTATGGCTAATTTACAAGGTATTACAGAAGCTAGTCTTTAATTCATACCATTTTTGTGGATTCTGGCAGTAATGAAGTAGATATAGCCACAGCTTATATTGTTTCCCCCAAAGCTTCATTAAAATTATATGTTTATATATGTACCAGTCTGCCTAAGAAACTGCAAAAACAGCAGCAATCACAAAAAAAAGCCAAGATTTAACTTTTAATAAAGTCAAATTTAATATTTAGAAGGAATGTCAAAATATACAGCAGCGAGTAGATAAAAAGTGCTGCTCCAGCAAATAAAGTTTGTTTCAAGTATTGCCCAAGGTGTAATAAATTCTTGTTTCTGCCTTTTATTAGGCCAATTACTGAGTGTGACAGAAAAGGATAGCAAGAATAGAGAGGCAAGCCAAAACCACAGCAGTGTTTCAAAGTCCTGGGAAAAAAAAAAAAAAAAAAAAAAGGTAGCGAGACTGTGTGAATTCATTTCCTGGCAATTTTCATCATAATGCCTATAAATATTTTACCAACTTAATAGCCTAGTATGGAAAACAATTAATCAGCAAAAGAAAAATTCCCAAGAGAAATAAATTCTACCTGGCTGCCTCTTCCAAATGGTGAACAGAGCAGAATTTAGGGCACTGCCTTCTTGGATAAGCTCTTTCCACTGCGGAAGCAAGTTTTGCAGGCCAATACCCAGCCTCCAGAAATGGGTAGGCAAATCAGGTCTTCATTTCTAAAAGAATCCTGTGAAGATGATGATGATGATGAAGAAGACAACAAGCTGGTGCTCGTTCAGGCTGTCACCTTGGCCATTCATGTAGAATGTTTGCTATTTACACTGCCACTCTCTTTCGGTGGGCTAAATAAGATAAGGCAAAGATAAATTAAGAGCTTGGCTGGTTGCCAGCCATCGCCTACATGAGATTGCAGGTATATATTAGAAAGATGTTCACAACAATAAACAGAAAATTATATTGCAGAATCAATGAGGAATATAAATGCTAATACAGATGACATGCAGAGCCAGAGATTACCTATAATTAAGTGGATTTCTGATATTGAAATGTGGAATTTAAGTTTTCTTAAAGCTTATTAGAACAGACCAAATTCAGATTGTGTAATTATTGGAAAAGATGCACTTTAATTGTCATTATAAACTCAAGGCTTTGTGAAAGTGCTAAGAAAGCATGTTATGCACGTTTGGTTAGAGGGGATTCTGCCAGCAGTGCTGAAGTATAATGAATATCAGATCGCAATCAATTCAGCTACATTCCAATTTCATATACTTATGATCTTCTGAACCAGGGCAGAGTATATGGCTTTCCACATATTTAGCTACGATTTCGTGCATTTTATACTCCCTCACCTATTAATAAAATTACAATTTTATACAGGAGTACATTCAGTGGAAAGTTTTCTTATCAATCATCCTTTTCTTCAGCTTCATTATTTTTTCCTCTGAACTCCACAGAACTTCAATAACTGAAAATTTTGAATATAAGTTTTGCTACTGTATTCCAAGTACATTTTTAAAATTATGTGTGCATCTTTGAGAGAGGAGATTTACATCACTCAGCATTGCTTTACCTGCTTTTTTATTTAATTCAGTGGAAAAGGAAGGCAGTTCCCCAATTCAGAAGCTGTGAAGAATAACAGATTCCTTTTCCTGAAGATATGGTAGGATGTTTCCATGATGATATGTAGTCACAGTATCTGCTTTACTTTTCACCTGAAAATATATACCCCTTCCAACATATTCTAGGTTTCCTGGAGTGGGTATCCTGTCCCTGTGAATGCCTGTAATATAGCAAACACAGACATGATACCGAAAAAAACACTAGAGCAACACGATCCCTAAACTAGGATTTTGGTTCTGTACCAAAACACAGCAAAAGGAACCTACTGTGGAATTATTATTTCCTGTATAATATTTCTTTCCTGGAAGGTTTAGCATCCAAGAACTGAGCAGGCTTCGCATTGCTTAGTTGTCCAGATGACAGTTCAGAGTACAATGACCTTAAACCTAGCATTCATAATTAAATTTATGCAGTTGTATTAGTTCCAGGTATTTTGCTACATCAGTCACTCCTAGTCAGCTTGCAATTCCTGTGTTTCTAACCAGAGAATTGGTTCTGATCCAGGATCCACATGTGTTTAACATCTGAAAATGGGGCAGCTTATAACAAGGTGCTGCTCCCTGACAAGGGAGCTGCAGAAATTTCCACTTCAAGCTAGCCATCTTTCTCAAAGGGATGTTAAGAGAGAGGCATCTCTCTTAGTGCTGCATAACTGTTTCAAAAACAAACTATCCAAATGAAAAAAAATCTAGTCAGATGCAAACTGACCCAAATATTGCCCTCAAACGATAATTGATCTAATACTTTATTATGACTGAGCCACAGATAAGAAGTTATTTCATGTAGTGAACAGAACAAAAAAAAATAATGTGCAAAAGACTCCTCGAATTTAGAAAGAGTTCTTTTGCTTGCATATAATTTTATACATCTTTCTCATAACTCCAAGATGCCAGGGGGATTTGTTAGAGCCTCACTGGGATTCTAGGTTTATTAAACCATTGAATTAACTAGATTCATCCATGCATGAGGTTTATTCACCTGTGAGAAATTTGAGTAATATTTTTCATAGAATATGCAAGACCAGATTTTCAGCCAACCTCCAGCCCAGCCTTCATGTTTGTCCTTGCAAATGCAAAGTTACAGATGTAAATATTAAGACATAGTCAATCAATTCATTCCTAAGAAAAAAACGTAAGTTTAATTATTTATGGATGCAAACATTTATCCACCAAAATGCAGATCTGGCATTATAAAGCAGAATTTTCATATTAACCAACTTAATACCTTTCCCACCATCATACAGTATCGGAAAAAAGAGGATGTAAGAAGTGGATGCAAAACAAACAAGCAGCATTTTGCACCATATGGTGCGTTTCATTTAATGAAATGAAAGTTCTTCACCAGTACAGTATGTTCACCAAGACACCATTTTTGCCACAATATGCAATAGATAAAATTCCAGTACAAAGCATATGTTCCACTTCATTGTTTTTCTGGCCATCATTATCTATACAGACCCAAACACATACATGATGAAATACTGCTCAAGAAATTTTACAGCCTCAAAGAACACAGAGAAGACTAATGACATGCAATGTGCAGACCTAAACAGATTGTAAAGTCTTTGGGGTTGAACTCCTGCATACATTGCTAGCTAATATTCATTTCTGAGGACCAGGATAAAGATCACATCATGGAAGTGCACTGAATCAGTTTCACGGCAGTCAGAACCAAAGTGGCAGCCTAGTTACAGAAAGCACAACAGGACGGTCATCTCTCAGGAGGGGCAACCACATCTCACCCTGGGACGTACCCAGGCATCGCTCCCTCAGCAAAACTTTTGCCCGCATGTTTATAGATGTGCACATTCTAGTTACAGTTGCTAAGACACCTGCTACTTACCCGACGCTGCTGAATGGGGTTGCTGCACACATGTTCAAGTGTACTGTTGTCACTGGAAATACAGTTTTTGTACTAGAAGTGAACCATTGTTGAGAAATGGAAGTAATAACAGTATATTCTGGGAAAAGAGGGCCAGGAGTGGGCTTGGGGGCTACTGCTTGCTTGTTTTGAGAAAATGAGACTGGATTTGGATGAGCATTTTCTGTTTCTCACTTAATGTAATTTTCACTCAAATACTCCGTGCAGGTCTTTGTGACATCCGAGACACAAATTACTAATAAGTTAATTCTGACATTTATGCATCTGAACAAGACCTCCCAAGAATAATGACATCAGTTCAATCCTGTACACTGGCAGTCTTTACAGTTCAAGACTGCAAGATAGGCTTAAGGCAGAGCAACCTCCTTCAAAGAGAAGAAATATTAGAGGCATTGATAGGGATGAAAGGGACTTGAGAAGTCCTAGATATAAGTGTAAAAAGCTACATATATATATAGACACACACACATCCCCCCAACACTGAAGCCAAAATCTCCCTAACTTGGATGCCTTAGCGTTCTAAATAGAAACTGTCTGATTTTCACAAGTACTCCATGTTCACAACTCCCAGAGGTTGTCCCTTACTGTTATTACAACAAATGTACAGTGAAGTGGACTCTTCTCTGTTTTAGTGGAAGAGGAAATTAAAGTCTTTCTACATCATACTGTAACTTGCAAAGCAACATATATGATAATCAGTGCAATCTTTAATATATAGAAGAGTTATGCAAAGTTTATGGTAGAAATCTCAAGTGTAATATTCTTCAAACATTAAGTTATAAAAAAAAAAAAAAAGTCACGTTCTGTCATTTTGGAAAACTCTAAGTATAATTAAAAATCAGGTTTTATTCATTACTAACCTAATCCAAGTGACAGAACTTAGAGAGCCCATAGCTGTGATCTGAAGACAGAACTCAGAAAGGAGTTTAAGCTTAAATTTCTTCTACAGAAGAAATATTGCAGGTTCACAAGTCACCTCTAATAGAGCAGAACTGAATTTCAGCACCATCACTGCAGCCTAGATCTGAAGTACTATGATCACTCCTGATCTAACAGGCATGCTTAACTGTTAAGTTTATAAGTATCTCTATAAATTCAACAAGCTTGGAGAATTCAGATTATTGGCCAACAAAGTCTAGTCTCTGTAATGATCACAGTGAGGCTTTTTAAATTCTGTCAAGTTGTCTTTAGTTCTCTAGTCATGTGTGTTCCAAAATACCATTTCTGGGACCACTGGTGACTCCAAAAATCATTTTATAACCTTAAAATGGAACTAACAATTTTACTCAATCTGTAATCACACACCTACAGCAATGCCATAGTAGTTCTCTCTTTTTAGATTATAATATTAATCAGATAATGGAGAGGAAAGGTTAACATTGTCCTGTACATAGAATCATAGAATCATTTAGGCTGGAAAAGACCCTTAAGATCATCAAGTCCAATTGTTAACCGAACACTACCAAGTCCACCATTAAACCATATCCTTACGTGCCATGTCTACATGTTTTACATATTTTTGTTCTTCCTTAATGCAGAGGTAAATCACAACTCAAGTCATAACACAAGTAACATTTTCTTCCCTTCATCCCTGCCATTTTTAATGCTATCTAAACCTAGTTCCCTCATTTATTCTACAGAAATTTTAGTATTTTCCCATTCTTCCAGTATTGCCCAAAACAAAATCTTCTTAGCTATGTTGCAGAAGGTAACATTAGCAAACCACAAAATTAAAAAAATAATAAAAAAAATAATCTTTCCATTAATCTCTTCAAAACAAAGTTGACAAAAATTAGTATAAAATCCCTTCAAACCATTTTGCTGTATAACACTATGCAAATATCTTAGCAAATATTTTCTATTTAACAAGTCTAAAAGGGGTTATCTACCCACTTGTGATATCACAAACCTCTTTACATACAGTCAGTTGACAATACATGAAAGTCAAAGAGATTCCTGCGTGATCCCAACAGAAGAACAATGTTCATACATCGTTCATAAAAGTGATTCACAGCTACTATGCTAGATCCAAAGTTAATTAATGTAGTGCAGCAGGATACATCTGGAGGACAATATTGCCTGTAATTTAATGATCAGTACAAATCAAAAAAAAAAAAAAAAAAAAGAATAATTCTTCAAGTTCTCCAATTCCTGATTCAGCTCCATAGCATGAATGGATTTATTTTAGAAATTTTTCTGGTTGGGTTATCAGTTGTTTTGAAAATAATACATTCTCTAGATCCAGAACTGCAAGACCATTCCTCCACAAAAACAGAAAAAAACATTGAGATGTAGACTCATTCAGGCCCTTACTTTGCCAGTTTGTGCAAGCCGTATTTTAAGTTCCCTGATTTTAAGAGGCCTCGATCTAGCTGATGCTTTCACACCTCTCAATGACTGTTTTCAGTGTTAACCTGAACATGTAAATGAAAACATTTCAATCCTTGTACGTCTACTGGGAACATGGTTCACTTCGCACCTCCAAATAATTGCGGATGCAAAATTAGTGGCTGCTGTCTATAAACGTTTATAATTTACAGTACCAAGGGATCTCGATCAAAGGCTTGGGTTCTCTTGGACTAGATTCTGTAAACATGTTGAATAAAAAGATGTATTTTCTTACTGTAACTAAATAAAACACAAGGCAAAATCATTCTTACAAGATTCTTATGATACTCAAGATGTCAAAGCACCTCCATTTATCACAATTGACATACTTCAAAAACCCTCAAGGAAGAGACTATAGGCTAGATTGTTATGCTCTACAACCTAAAAATGCTCAGATACTTTGAAGAGAAATTCTGTATCATTTATCTTTTAATAGAGATGAGGAAACTGTGACCCAGAGAGGCCAATGGAGTTGCCTGAAACAACCCAAAAAGTGACTGGCAAAGTAAGGGAACAAGTTCAGCACACTAAAGCTCCACATCACACTGAATATGAATCAAGTGTTACACTGCAAGAGTATTGAAACTTCTTAGTAGCTTTGGCTGTAATTACCACTATATGTAGTATTAGTATATATAACATGTATTATTATTATGCATAACATATATAACTATTTACAATATATTACTTCACACCTCCTCATTTTAGAATGGGAATCAAACCAATATGTGTTCTCACAAATGATGTGCAGGTCAAATGGGTGTATCCCAAATGGCGTGAAATTATTCCTTGTCTGAACAGGTAACTATGACACTTCATTAAGCGTTATGAAGACCACGGTCATAAAGAAGTTAGGTTTTCTATACTGTTTTTTTCATGAGAATTAATAACATATAGAGGATGATAAATTAGAGATAGCAATCATGTTTTTATCTATCATGATATCTCATAAATGATTTCCTAAAGCTTAATAGAAGTAATTTTAATGACAGGAGAATTTAATGTATTTACAAAAATGCACGAATAAATTTGGACCTCAAGTACTAAAATAACTTAGTTTATTATTTACTTTTGGCTAGTTTTACTGACCTTATGGATAATAAGTCTATTAAATTCTTCCTGCAAAACAGGCCTGTTAAATATATGCCCAGCTCAAAGCTGGCACATATGCCAAAAAACAATAAGATAAAACGTAATACCAGTGACACTTATGAGTTGAGATTTGCTCACCTAACAGAGCTAAAAAGCATTCACAGGAAATGGGATTCAAATACTAAAACAAAGTCTTCAGCTTCACAGTGCAGAAATTCAAAAGGTTAAGTACAGAAATGAAGGTTGGAGCCCACCCTGCAGGAACAGAGGTTAGTGAAAAGAAAATGTAGACCAGCAAGAACAAGACGAAGTAGAATTAACAATTCTGTTCTCACTACCAGTCAGACACAAATTTTGCCTCAGTCCCAAACAGAGGTGTCTGTGAAAGGCATTGGAATCCAAAGGGAAACAAAGCAACAAACAAAAAATCCACTTTTCTCAAGAGTTAGAATATTTGGGGGAAACCCAACACTGGGAGAGTGAAAAGGAAGAGAACACAAGTTGCCCCCAGACTAAAAACATACTAGGATCTCAGGGGAAAAGCCAATCTAGATACTACATACATACTCACAAATTCATAGATGCAGCATTTGGCATTGTAATCTCTGATTTGGAAACCACAGGACCTGAGCCTAGCACAGACAGAACACTCTCCGCTTGAGGGTTTCACCTCCTGCCTAGGTGAAACACTACTCACTTATCCACTGGAAAAGCCAAGGCCTGTCAGCACCACCTCTGCATTGGTTTTGGCTCCCGCTGTGAATTTAGCAGTGCTAGTCTGGCTATCTGGTCCAGATGTTCATGAAGCAGCTGCTTTTCAACACCTTTTGAGAAACCACGTCACAGTGTCCCTCAGGCCAAAGCAGAGCAAGCTCAGTGCGGGAAGAACCCCATTGCCACTATCTGTGTAAGGCCAGCAGTTACATCTGCTCTTCGCCACAGCCCTAAGTCATTAAATGTAATTCTTACAAGAAAATAGAAAATGAAACATGTTCAGAAGAGAACATTTTCCCTCCAGGCCTTCTATTGGCATCTGCTGTCACCATGTTCAACATGGGACTGAACCAGGCTCTGAATGGCTACACTGACTCATTCAATGCTAACATCTCTTACCTCTAATTACTGGTGCTTGGTAGGATGGGAGAACTGGCATGTAGAGCACTCTGGTAACTATATTTATTATACTGCTTTCTTTTGCCATCCTACAGCTTTCCTTCTTCCCTCATGTCAGAGTTTTTTCTATGCCCTCATAAAATATATTTATTACTTTGCTCTAGAGATCTCCCACAGGCAAAAAGTAGGTGGATTGGTACTTATGAATTAGTCTTGGCAGTGCTCTTTTGCCTCCCTAGGTCTGGTAGAGAGTCAAAACTACTTCTACAATTCTCTCATTGAGTAGGATGTAAGAAACGATGACTAAACTGTGTAGATTTAGTGGTGAACAATGTTTTGACAGGTTTCTTGTTTACTGACAATATCTAGCATCTGAGCATCTCCCAGACTTTACTGAGGTTAGTCTCATGACAATCCTGCAAAGCAGAGAGGCATGCTATTTCCATTTTATTCGTGGGGACTGAAACTTGAAGATGTTGAGACTTACAGAGTCAATTACAGAAAGAGAGATTAATTCTGACACCTTGTTCACCACATTAAGTACTGAGACCTACAGTTCCCTACTCCATCCAAATTACACAAATCTGAAGCTAAACAGTCTTCCATCTGCGTGCATTTGCCACCCACTTACTTCAAATTATCTTATCCAAGTCTATTTTACATTACACCTCCCAAAACATTGTCTTTGCCTACCATGCTTGGAGTTTCAATGTTGTGATATGTAACTCACACGGTTGATTTTGCTGTTTTGGGTTTTTCTCTTTTGCACTTCAGTCTAAGGCTAGAAGGCAACCACAACTACTGTTTTTTGAAGGGATGTTATATATGAGTCAAAGTAGTTGGAAGCATCTTAACAGTCTGAGAAATTAAAAGACGTGCATATGAAAAAAACAGTAAAACACTAAAATCCTCTTCCAAAAGAAAGGGACGGCTATGGGGCTTTTTCCCTTGTCTGATTTTTTTTCTTTATTGGATGTATTAAAGCTCATATCATAATAATATTATGACTTTATAAATTAATATATATCATCTTGTATAGCTTGAAATACCTATAGCTTAAGCATTTAATTTTTTCCATAATGTCTAGATACTGACACAATTAGGTTTTGATACATAGATACTTCTGCTTACTGGAAATCTGGTAGCAAAAAGACTCCACATTTTGAACGGGCTCATAAATATATATTGAATTTAATTTTTTAATACACAAAATCCATTTTCCTATAGTTTGGTTGGTTTGGTGGCTGCTTGAGAGAAATGTTTTCTATAAATATTTTTGTTTTGTACAACTAATTAGTTCATAAATCAGTACATTGTAATATGGCAGAGATTACCCTCAAGCCAATAGAGAGCAACTGATTGAATGTACTTACCTTCTTCATAATTCATCTATCTGTAATGTCTCTGCATTTTCTTCTGCTGCTTTCAAACACTGTCTTGCCACTTTTTTCTCTTCCCATTCTTCAAATATGTACACAAGTTTAACCAATAAGCATACTTTCCATTAAACACCAGATTTTTCCTGTGTTTTGAACCAAGTGCAGTGGGCTGATGAAGTACATAAATAAACAATAACCAGATAATCATAGATTAATCAGTTTGATTCTGTAGTAGGAATTTTTACATGCTTTCCATTTTGACATTATTTATTAGGGCCATTTGCTGATATTAAAAATGTGCCAACTCTCAAGCAAAAACGTGCCTCTAAAAGAGGGGAGAGGAAAACTACAAAATGTAAAATTCCTGTAACAGATGTCAAGGACTAATTTAGAAGTCAGTTCAGGATGGCAACCACATTAAAAAAAAAAAAGTGTAAGCACATGCTGAACTTGGAGCATGTACTTTAATAACACCAAAGACCCCTGTTGTGTATTTTTTTCTTCCTAATCTATAATGCCTACTTTATTTTCCTCAAATGGCTTGCGATGGCTAAGAAGAGGTAGGATTGTTCTGAGGCAGTATCACTTGTGAGTTGCATGCTATTAGTCATCCAGCCTTCTACAACTTTAAAAAACAAAACAACAACAACAACAAAAAAAACCCCAAACAAAGACAGGCATGGCTTTGTCATTATTTCTGCTGACTTAACTTCCTGAGTGGCAATTCTTGTGTGGCGATTAGCTGGCAGCCTTAGTACAACTGCTAATGGAGATATGCACACTGATGAACAAAAGCTATCAGTGTTTTTTCCCTAGCTGTCAATCTTAGCAAAGGAAGCCAAGTGGAAGTGGAATGAAGATGAGCTAGCCTTGCATCTCAAATCCAGGTCTCAGAGAAGGAGGAAATAGATCGACAAAACAGTATTAGAAGACATAGAACTTCAGTGTACATGATGCATCTGTTCGGTGGACAATTAGGATTCATTCTCCAAGGACTGACCAGTTTGCATTCATTAATGACCTCCTCCAAAATCCACTAAATGCAAAGGAAAGCCTCACCTTGCTTTCAGCAAAACAGATTCAGGTTTTAAATTCGATTGAAAAATAATTTCAGGAAAGGAAAGAGTAATCCCTTAGGCATTATCTCTCTGATCCTACTATAATCTGCAACATTTGTACAGTTCCATGCACTGTTTATTGTGCATTATTCTATTGCTGCACTTAAATTATTCTCATTTGAATGTTTCCACAGACCCAGTAGCTCTAGTGACAAACGTCTTAATTTTAAAAGCTGGCCTGCATGGCAGGCACCATTTCTGTCCAACGGAGAAAGGAACTCCCTAGCTGAAGCTGTATTCACCAACAATTTGTTTGCCAGCAGCATGTTTTCCTGTTTAATCCGTGTTAACATTTTGTTCAGAGTTATCCTAACTGGCATGTATTCTATCTGATAAACATCTCCTCTTTTCCCTCACGGTAACATTATTTATTTATGACATTATTGTTACAGACAACTAAACAGCCAAGAGGGAAACACATTTGCTTTTCTACAAATACCTGCACATGCTGTTAAACCTGCATCATTTTTCTTATAGAAACATCTAAAACTTGGTAAAAGGCTTCCTAGCATGTCTTTGGTATCCACTGAGAACAAGGAACAGGGACAGACACATGCCGCAGTACCAAATCAGCAAGGGTTCAGGAAAACAGGAGAAAAATAATGACAGTTCAGGTTGTTAGGCTGATGTATGAAACTCTCTCCTTTTCAGACCAATTTGTCATGACTCCACGACTAAACGAGCTAAATGGGCCCAATATAAAATGACTCAGATCAAGAGCTGCTTCCATTCATGTTCTCTGTGTCTTTGCCAACGTAGGAACTCGCTAGTGTATTATCAGGAAACCAGTACCCAAACATACACACAGTGAGTTAACACCAACTAATCTGTGTTGGAGATCACGGTGCCCCCCGGGCTGCTTCATGACTGAGGCTGAAGTAAGGAGGAGGAAATGGTATAAATCAAAATCACCAAAGTGCCTGAAAAGCAAATACCCTCAAATTCCCTGTCACTTTACCAGTTAGTACCACATGTTGGATCCTTGGTGACAGAAATACATATGCATTTACAAAAGGACTTGAAGACCTACATCTGTTTGATGAGTAACACTGAATATTGTAATGGGTCATCAATTTACGTCACTACTCTGCACCAGATTGGGACTGGCAATCTCCCACATCTTTGAAGATCCTGCTCCATCCAGGGTCTGTACTTTTTTTATCAACATATAAAGATTTCAGTGTGTCTACCTGTAGGTTTCCCACCGTTCTTTCCGCATGATCTTTGTCTCAAAGTGCAAGCTTCCTTAGCACATACATGTCTTAAAGCTACGTGACACAGCTCAAGACATAGCACATATGCTCTAATTATTATTAACTGACACATTCATGAGTCTTCTCAAACTGGGCTCAGAATTTTTCAGATACAGAAAGGAGAGTCTCTGCAAAAAGGCTCAGGTCAAAGGAGCAAAAAGAGAAAAACTGGAAGAAATGGAATGCATAGACTTTCGACAGCAGGAGAAAGGCAACCTTTAAAGATGGACTCAACTGTAGGTGTATTATTTAAGTAATACATACTTGCGTGCATTGGAATTATGTAGGTGGATATACATACATGCTCATATGCTTATAGTATTTGCTAACCAAAGATTTTATAGGGCTTTCCAAATATTTCAATTCTGTTACATAGGAAAGTATTTGCATATTACGTGAACATACATAGGTAATAACTGCGTTTGAGAATCTACCCACCTGCTCATTTGCAAATTACTTCCTAAGTTAAATCAGCCTTATCCTCTGTACTTTTTCTCAGCTAAAGGATGTTTTTCTGCCCATTTTCTGCTTCTTAGCATAGAAGATTTAGACACCTTCTGGAGTCCATCATCAACAGAATCTGTTTCATCGATATGGTCCTTTGCAGCAAAAAAGCAATGCACACTGCGAATATTAAATACAAGAGTCAGCAAATACTCTTTTCCACCCAAAACGATAGCCACAGCATATAAAGGCATGATGGCAGCAAGCGCAAGATGAAATTCTGTGCAAAACCTGAGCGCATACCCATGGTCTGTGACAGTGTTATGAACTGATGTCTCTGTCACTCTGAGCCTGTGCCTTGACTATAGTTATCCATGTTAATTAAAACAGAGAAAGGAAGGGGTGCTGATCTGTGCAACCAAAGCTTCACTCCTCAGTCGCTGAGGCTGTATACTGCAGAAGAGCCACCGCATCACCTCTCAGCCAGGGACCACAGGGATCACCACCAGCAGCATGGGGCGAGGGGGAGGGAGGCAGGGAGAACAAACACATAGACAGAGGGCAGGTAAAAGGGTCAGTAACGTGGACAGCAGAAACAATGGTTATTGGCAGGTCAAGGGGGGAAACAGGTATACTTTTCAAAAACATCACAAGCATCATTGACCAATTTAGAAATTTTTTAGTTTAGCCCCTAATTAAATTTTTTTGCTGCACACCACTACTCCTGAGAGCAGGTCAGGTTGCTGATTAATAAGTCCTGCCTGCTTAATGTTTCTCTGCTAAATTAGAAGAACCATGGAGCATGTCTTACAAAAGCTAAAAAAAAAAAAAAAAAAAAAAAAATCACCCAAAAGAACTAGCCCCCTCCCAACTCACACAATCTTGAAAAACACATCTTGTTTCTAATACACCTTAGAACTTCTTACAACAATGCCAAGCAAGTGGGGGTGAAGGAGGGTGCTGGTGTTTATAAAGCCTTCTTAGAACCTTGTGTTGGCTGCTTTTTCAGATACATTATTTGCACACCTTCACTCCCAGCTGAAGTCACTGGGGCCATTGACTCAAAGGACAACAGGCCAAACTCAAAATTCTTGCACCCAGTGCACAGAACACAGCACTATGCAGGTTTTCTGCCTGATTTTGTCTTAGCACAACAGAGAAAGGGCTGAGGGTTTAAAATCATTCTAAGGAAAGTGAGTATCAAAGTCTTTGGGCTTTAGAAAGCACTGATTGTCTGGCTTCTTTAGATGCCTTTAAAAATCCAAGTTTTAATCATTATCGTCATCATCATTTTTACTTACATATACACACACGTATATATAAATATATACGCATACATAGACACGCACGGTACTCTAACCCCCGAGTATCACTCCTTACTCACATTCGCCTGACATCTTGTGGCTACAAGGAAAATAACACTCCGTTTAACCAAACATCTGAATACCATCCGGATGCACATAAGCATACTAATGCCTGTGTAATTTAGGCAACAGCTCTTGAGCAATGCAAGACAATTATTTCACTTAATTAGATGTGACGTGGTGTCGGCATCGTGTTCTGTTAAGACAAGCTGGCATAGAATTGTAAAGGCAAACCACAGTTACAAATAATGCAGAGCTTTGGTTAACTGGACTACAGCAGATAATATATTGCTCAAAACTACATACCTATCTAATCTGAAATAAGCATTGCCAGGGTATCTGCAGTTGTTCTTCTGATATTGCCATGCTAAATATTACTTTGATTTTTGTTACAGGAACCCAACCACTCCTGCTGCAAGAGCAGAACATGAGTGCAGCGGACTACGGGGGGAAAGGAAATGTCTTGTCAGACAGGAAAATAAATGACTAAAAAAGAGTGGTTTTGCCTATATTCACAGGCATAGCACAGGTACATGTGTGGCATGGGGGGGAAGGGGAAACACCCATCCTATGAAGAGCAGCTGCTTTTTCTTTTCTTTTCCTAAAAAAAAAAAAAAAAAAAAATCAAGAAAAATAACTAATCTTGGCGGGGGAAGATTCTTCCTTTTAGGAGGATTTGCTGCACTGTCTGAAGAGGTTTGACACTCACCTCCTGTTCTCCTTTTTGGCATAGAGAAGAACAATCAAGCAATAACACAGAGAAAATAATTTGTGCAGTTTGATTAGTTTCCACACCAGATGTTCCCACATACATTCATATCTACCCAACTCTTTTTCTCCAGCCAAGAGTGTGTGCAGCTGGTACTTCTGTAGCCAACACCAAAGCTATTTAACAGAGTTATTAGCAGGGGGGAGTTACATTACGGATCCCGCCACTCTTCTCTGGGGCCCTGCTCCTATTCCCATTGAAGTTAAGGCATCATCGCACTCATTGTCTTCAGAGAGCCAGAAAAGGTTGCTGGAAAAATTTTTACTACTCTGTTACATACCTGCACTTTCACCTCTTCCAGCCTATGACTTCCATTTCATTTTCTTGCTGGTACTGTAAGGCACTGCAGCCATTCACTGACCAGCTCTGGGTTTTCATTCTTTGTGAAGTAGATTCCAGTGGCAAACAATTTTTAAAAGAATTGCAACAGATGAGAACTGTTGCTTGTTTGTTAATTAAATTTTAATCGCCATAGATTTCAAGAAATGGCAACTACAAAGTTGCATCTCATTAATGTACCAGTGACTGAATAAACCTCAAAGATGGACATGAGTGTTCCCAGATGAAAACAATAGTCGTGGGTTCAGGCAAACTCCCCCAGGGTAAGGACTGGCTGGAAAGCCAGCCCCCCAGCTTTCAAATGGCCACATTACAAGAAAGTCTAAATTCCTAAATCAGCTCCTGTTCATTTAAAAAAAAAAAAAAGTTCTTACTTAATATTGACAGAAATGCTGCCATAGCCTTGGAGCTTTGGGGTTTGTTCTAATTGCTCCGGTTGCAAGTGAGAGGTTTTCTGTAAGATGTAGAAAGGAAAAATTTACTATCCCTTCATATCTTATTAAGAAGGAAATGATAAGGTTATGTACATTTGCATTTCTAGGAACTCAGTCTCTGTGCAAATTTTGCAGCCAGTTTGTCTTCACAACTTCTGTGTCTTGTTACAGAAGACACACCCATGTGGGATTCTTTCATGAAGGATTTGTGTTTTCTTGATGCAAATTAAAGGTGATCTGAGGTAGAAACATGCTGGTAGAAGCACTGCAGTAACAGCTGGGAAGAAACCATCCTGTATACCCACAGTGCTGTCCATGGGGATTTTTTTGCCACTAGGTTTTCAGTGTGTGCATCTGAGGACCAGTCTTTTCCATGTGGATGATCACTTGGAAAAGAATGTTAAAGATGACTGAAGAGCCCTGGTTATCAGCTGAAAGCTGCTACTCTCCAAAAGGGACATTTTAAATGTTTTGGTGCCAGGTTAGCTAGATTACCTTAGATAACTAAAAGCATAATATGGAACACTGCTTTTAGAAGGCAAGTGATTGCAGGAACTGGTCAGTAAGAAGTACATGATTTGAGAAGAAGGAATGGTCTGTCCCTACCCCTGAAGTCCCTGTAAAGAGACAAGATGCAGTACTGCACTATACCAACACAGTAAGACTGGATGAGTGCTGACAATAGACTGTAAAAGGACAGCACAGCCTGGGCAGGTACTACTGGGAAGTAGGAAGGTAGATAAAAATAGGACACATTGATAAAGTAGTCAGAGGGGTCTTGGATACGCTTCCCTTAAGCAGCACAGGGAGATGCAGGAAGGAAGATTAGCAAACCCAACGCTGTCACTCTGAAAGGGACAAGCTGATAGGCAGAGGATTGCTGCAGACCAAAGAGGGCGGTGGGCATCATATGGGTCTCCTGAAGCCTTAAAGGGAACTTATAGGTACAACTTACTCAGATAAATAGATATAAATGATCACACTGTTCATTGCTGGTTTGGACTTGAGATGTCACAATGTTTAAACACCCTCCTGTGGTGACTGCTATGCCAGTATAGAAGTCTTGTGTAAAACCAGGCAGAAAATGAAAAGGACCCACAAAGTAAAGTAAAATAATCCATTACTTTCCTTCTTCTTGTTGAATGAGGTGAAGAAGGGCAAAGCAGCACAGAATTAAAGGCAAATTACATGGCTAACGTCTCTATACTAATCATTGAAAGTAGAAATAACAAACACAGGCATCTGTTTTAGTGTGTGAAATCCCATTTCCTGAACTTTGCTAGCAGAGTTCTGTCACCGACTTTCATGTAGTCACAATTTTATCCAGAAAATGTATCAAGTCAAACTCTGTGAGAAAATGGAGGCCTGCCAGAGTGTTAAGATGTGAAGAACACTGCACACCTCAGTCTTAAAATAAATAAATAAATAAAATCTTTGCCATGAGAATTTTTCTCTTCATAGGGAAATAAAACATATTTGCATCATACCAGCACAACAGCTTACTCCCCTCCCTCATGCACAGCTGATGCAAACTCCCACCCTTCGTGTTCTAACAGAGAAAACACCTGGGCCTGTTTCAGCTGATTTTTAAAGCTCCAGACATGCAGATATGACATGGGATTCCCAAATGCATCTGAATACTCTAAAATCTGGCCCCCAGGTCCACTGGCAGTGAAACAAGACAGAGGATGTTTTATCATGTTCCAAAACATACTCGAGGGATAACAACTGAAAGCAAACATACCATGGGCAGGATAGTAGGGTCTAGCAAACCAAAGGATATCTTGCACAAGCTGGAACAGTGCAAGAAGAAAATTGTTTGGTCCCTTCCTCCCAGTAATCGGAAAGCTATGTCATCACAAATGCTTAGAGAGACTACATGGCAACCAAATGCTCCCCCTCACACCCCCTTCAGCGAGCTCATTTCAGTTGCAGTTATAAAACACGAACATAAAAAGAGTTCAATGAACCCAGAAGAGAGCAGATGTTAATTATAGCAAAATGGTATCAAAGCCAAACTGAACTTGTTTTGGTTTGGTTTTGCATTATTAGTTCGGCAGTGCTCCCAGATAGTGTAAACTACAGCGTATGCAAACCCTGACCACTTGACAAAGATATATGTAGACTTGCCCATCCTATGTAACCGAATGTCACCTATGTAGTTATTAGCAATCGCTCTTAAGCTAATGCATCGTATGTCTTTTTGACAAGAGTAATGGCTGGGTTCTGACAAAGAATAATTGCCATTTCAATTGAAAATGTTAAAATATAACCAAAATCAAACATGAAATTATTAGTGAAAACTGTAGGAGAGATGACAGAAGTGTATAACTTCACTGGAATTATCAGTAATAGACTGACCTTAATTTAGTTCTAATAGGCATTCAATGCAGTACAAGCCACGAAAGCAAATGGAAATGGTAGTTACAGGGCTTTTGAGACTAGGGTGCCCTCGGTGCCTGAGGAGCTTCAACGCTAACCAGAGAACAGCAGTGCTCCTAGGGAGTTTCCATTCCCACCAAATTTAGGGTTTAATGGCCTAATTCTTCAGTTTTAAATTAATTTTAAACTGTCAAGCTATTGAAAACACTGAAGCTATACAGTGTACCAAAACGAGGAACAAGGCCATGTCCTCCAGGGCCAGCTGCTGTGCTCCTCCAGCACACCCTTTCTGGGGACTAATGAACAGTAAGCACTACAAGTGTCTCCTTCCAAACCTCAAGACTTTTGGAGTATGCCATTTTCTCACTTTCAGTAATTGAAATTAAGCTCTCTAAATATTCCACTCAATTACTTTTTTATTTACTGCCTTCCATGGCATTTTCCTCTTTCATTTATTGGTGTACTTGACTTGTATTTCCTATGGGGACATTGCGTGCTAGAATCGTATGTTGTTCTTTTAAAATGTCTCTTTCCTTCCAGTGCAAGTTTAGGCTGTACCCTTGTCCTGGTTTCAGCTGGGATAGAGTTAATTGTCTTCTTAGTAGCTAATAGTGCTATGTCTTTTGAGTTAGGTATGCAAAGAATGTTGATAACACTGATGTTTTCAGTTGTTGCTAAGTAATGTTTAGTCTAAAGTCAAGGCTTTTTCAGCTTCTCATGCTCAGCCAGCAAGAAAGCTGGAGGGGCACAAGAAGTTGGGAGGGGACACAGCCAGGGCAGCTGACCCAAACTGGCCAACAGGGTATTCCATACCATGTGACATCACATCTAGTATATAAACTGGGGGGAGTGGGGGGGGGATGGACCGCGGCTCTGGAACTGACTGGGCATCAGTTGGCAGGTGGTGAGCAATTGCACTGTGCATCACTTGTTTTGTATATTCCAATCCTTTTATTATTGCTGTTGTCATTTTATTAGTATTATCATTATTAGTTTCTTCTTTTCTGTTCTATTAAACCATTCTTATCTCAACCTACAAGTTTTACTACTTTTCCCAATTCTCTCCCCATCCCACTGGGTGGGGGGGGAAATGAGAGAGCAGCTGCATGGTGCTTAGTTGCTGGCTGGGGTTAAACCACAACACTGTAGGGTGCCCCTGAACCAACCTCTTCTCTCCCCAGTTCTAGCAGAGATGTCTGCCTTCCCAGCCAGCAGTCTTTCCACCACAGCAATGATTAGAATATTGATCAAAACTTCCCCTGAATCCTGTCTCTGTAGGACTGCACTAAGCATAATAAGTTAACAGACTTAAACATCTTCCAGCATGCATTTAATAACATAGTAATGTCTGGTTTCCTACATTCAAGTGCACTGGTTGTAGTCCTTGTCTCCCTCTGAGGAATAACAGATACAAATCGTGAGTGGACTTTGCCTGTGTATCTGTAGTACTGGGCAATCCAGACTGTGGGATTGTTCTTTTTATGCTGGCCACTAATCATTGCCAAACAAGTCAGAAGATCCTTGTCCCAGCTGTGGGGCAAATAGGTGGTGGAAACATCATTAGAGCAGCTCTTCACAACCCACTGACTTATGCATCACCTTACTGATGATCAACTGTTGTTTTGCAGTAGTTGGAAACTTAGGTGTTTTCCTAGAAGTGAATTTAAAATATGTTTGCATTCTATCCAGTCTTCAAAATACTCTGTTGTTCAGGCCCATTGCTTTGTCATTGTTACATACTTTTCTTGCGCACACAGAGCCCTCACCCCACCCCTCACAAATACTATGCTTTTCTTCAGCAATAGAATTCTCAAATTCTCTAAATCAATCAAATTCCAACATTATTATGAAGAGGGAGACCTTAAAAAAGAAAAAGCCTTCGGGATAGTAATCTCTTCACTACAAGTATCAATTTTACCCACGTATACACATTGCAGAATATCCCCATAAGTTTAAATATGATGTTACTTGTTCTTAATGTACCAGAAACTAATAGGGAAATCATGCCTACGCTGTACTGATAATTCACAAGGCCAAAGAGACAGGGTGGGGATTTTCTGAAATTTTAATTAAACCTAAGAGAATCAATAAAACCATTTGTTTAGTTCTAGCACCTGTTTTTAGGCAATAACATCTTCATGCTGCTGCTTGTTTAGTTATATTAGAAATTACATGATCTGCTCAGCTGCAAAAAGACTATTGATTTGTATGTAAAACCAGGCAAAAGTACTGGCTGTTTACAAGGGATTCAGTTACTGTGAATACTGTCTGTAAACAGTCACCCGACTCCAGTGTAACATATCAACATACCTCAAAGGAAGCAAGCTAAACAAATCAACAGTTCATATAGAACATAGGAACCACTAAGCCACTTTCTTTGTCAGGTAAAAAACTTTCCAAGTCTGACAATACAAATAACATAAAAGAACATGCTATTCAACAGCTCCTAAGAGAAAGATTAGGGAAAGAGAAATAAGAGAAGAGGAAAATAAAAGAAATTTGATAAACATGATCACTTACAATTCAGGCAGCTTTTTGCTATATTGTCCTTTCTGTATACCTACTAGGAATTCTTAGGTACATGCAGAATTCTAAAAATATGAAAACACTTATCTAACTACTAACCAGTGAGCACTCACTGGTCCAAGGCACTCCAGGCAGCAGCAGTGGCTGGTCAAAACTTTTTTGCCACCGAAAGAATAATTATCTGCCCTTGACCATTTCTGCCCATACTAGAGGAAGGAAACACAGTCAAAGCAAGTGGAATCTTTGTCACAGCCGTTAACCTGGAGAGTTTACAACTGTTTCTCTATGGGATTTAAACAGAGCATCTTAGAATCCTTGTTCACCATTTCTGCAATACCCATAAATTACAAATTCTCAGCAATATTTATTGTGCCTTTAAAAGTGAACATTGTCTTGTCTGAGACTGCAGTATCATAAAGAAATCCTGGTTCCATTCAAGTCAGCAAATTGCCTGAGCACCTGTAGATTTCAACTGTCCAGTTTCATACTTCTGTTCACCTTGTTTGTTCATAACATTTCTATGAACAGACCTACAGCTCTTCAGTACTGGTAACTGCATGTCTTTCATTTCAGTATGTTTGCATTGAGGTGTAAGCTTAATTTGAACCTCCTGACTTTGTTACATGTAGGACAGTTGTTGACCATCTTTTATTATTATGAAAGTACATAGATGGAGAGTTGCTTTTTTTTTTTTTTTTAAATTCATAACACTAACATGTTCAATAAGAATTACATTAGTTTCTCCATCTCAAGAATTCAAGAACAGAGAGACAGAGCAGTCTCTTTTCAGCTAACAGGGCTTTGTTGCCCTTTGGGTAAATTGGAACTGAATCCAACAAATGTAGCAATACTTGGGCTTCTTCTGCATTTACTATTGGAATCAGAAACCCCAA
>JANHGO010006420.1:0-21430 GCA_024606505.1 Aquila spilogaster
TACTCCAGGTGAGGCCTCACCAGGGCAGAGTAGAGGGGGAGGATCACCTCTCTTGACCTGCTGGCCACACTCTTTTTAATGCACCCCAGGATGCCATTGACCTTCATAGCCACCAGGGCAGACTGCTTGCTCATGGCCAGCCTGTCATCCACCAGGACCCCGACGTCCCTTTCCTCAGAGCTCCTCTCCAGCAGGTCGACCCCCAACCTGTACTGGTGCATGCGGTTGTTCCTCCCCAGGTGCAGGACTCTACACCTGTGGAGTGACTCAGATAGGAATTAAGTTCTTCAACTTTCAGAGAATAAATATTTCTTCAAAGGCAGGTCAAGACCACAATACATTAACATATTCCTACATCTGCTCCCCCAAAAAGCAAATATCTTTCTTCCATTGTTTTATTCTCAATATCTGTGTGGCTGAACAATAGCACAAAACAATATAACCTTAGCAAGTAAATTTCATTTGTTACCCGCCAAATGCTGATACAAAAGATAACTATGAAAAAGCAATAAAATCCTCATTCTAAGGCAATAGGTAAGACACTTTTGCTATAATATACTTGCTAAATAACATTCAATGAACTCATAAAAGCATTAAATATAAATTTAAATGCTTAGCATTTCTATTTTTTCAGAGAGTAAACTACACCTTTGCTTGTGTTTCTTTGAAATGCATTTGCGGAATAGACATCATTTCAAAATCCACTGTTAGTGTTATATATGATTACTATTACTGCAATGTTCATGGTCCACCCTTTTGTCAGGGTAAGGACATACTAGAAACTGCAAAAATATACAGTCCCTGCCCTAGACAGCTTTATCACTGAAATAGAATTTGTAAAGGCAAGACAAGAAAGAGGAATATTGGTGATGTCACAATTCAACTACAAAGTTAAGAGTTGTACAAATCTCTGCACTTTTTCTTTTGAATTTCTTGTCCAAGATATCCCAAAAATGTTGATTTTAATAGCTGGTAGAGACAGAAAATGCCACTAGCTGTTTTTAAATGGATACAAATTCTGTGAAACAAAGTCGGCTCAGAGGGGGCTTTTATTGAACTCCATAAGTCCATGTGATCAAAGGAACCAAAACCTACTCACAGGGCATTAAGAGGTCCTAATTTTCTCCAGGGGAAAGGACATCTCTCCTCAGTTGTGAGACATGTATGACTTGTTGCTTTGACAAGATTTGTAGTAAAAGTAATGATAGACATATAATCTATCCTTAAAAGTGTGAATTCCACAATTTCCCTTTCATTGTCCAGCTGTCAGTCAGTAGCACCTCTCTGTAGTTTCCAAACTACCCAATGAATTACAACATTTCTACTTCTTTGAATTTGCTTAATCAAAGTCTAATGCTATAATTCCCATAAACTGACTGAAAACCAGTAAAATCTTATTCAACTTAAAAAGCTAGTTGCTTTTTAAAGGGTTTTCTTAGTTTGCCATATAGGTAACTAAGACAAGAGAATGTAGGACAGCAAGAAAAGTCCAATTTGTACTTGTTACAAGATTATATTCATTCAATGAATTGTTTTGAGTCCTTGTCTAATGGATATTCTTTCTAAAATAAGTTTATGAATTAGTAGAATCCAGTAATACACAGGATGAACTAATAGAATAGAAGTTCCAGTAATTTCAGAACAGCGCTTTTCTATGGAGCATAATATATACACAGATTTGGTCTAAAAGACATCATGCTTAAAAAAAAAAAAAGATATTCAGTCGCTCACCAGTTGCAGAATAGTGTAAGAAAATCAGGTTTTGTAATTTACAGTATCTGTATCATGGTAGTAAATATAACCAAATGCCTGAAGCTTAAACTCCAAATCAAATACCCAACCCCCTCATTCTTAGCCCCTAAATGTGTTTGGTGCCCCGGATGCAGGAGAAGGGCAGTGACTGTGAGGTCCGAGAGTAAAAGCACACACGTGTATGCGCATAATTTAGCCATGATGTATTTTTGTCTAAAATTATTCATGCCTTTTCAAATATTGTCATGTACTTTGAGTAATACAGAAGCAGATCCTTTGCCAACATCATTGACTACCACTTAACTGATTTTTCAGCAGATCCATGCCTGATTAATCCAGATGAGGATCTGACCTCACATATTTAGAATTATCAAAAACTTCATTTTTAAGTTACAATCAAATCACTTAAAACAATTTTTAACAATATTTGTAGTCAAAAATATAATTTGATATCACTAAGGATAAAAAATTTACAAATATATCTACTGAATATAAAGGACTCGGGCAGGAAAAGCAATTTTCCATCATGTCCTTCAGTCCAAAAATGAGAGTACTTTTCATTACAGGGAATAGCAGTAAGGGCTGCATAGCAGTCTCTGTGTCTGTTCAATTAACTGCTCATTCTAATCAGATTGCCAGCAAGGGATCATTAGGAGTTTGGTGTTTATGATGTAAAATATCTACTAGGAATTGGATTTTGATCATAACTTCATTTTACATCTGTTTCACACTAACCAATAGAACAAAAGATTGTTAATCACTCTTGACCTTTGCTGGATTTGAACTGGTAACTTGATTGCTAATCCCTACTGAGGGTCTCTGAAGTACACTGTAGAGCCCCTGAGGCACACAGCTTGACCCCCTCTTTTCAACATTGGTTTTAACCAACAACATCATCAAGAATATGCTCTGACTTGCCAATGCTAATTACAGCTTTGGCAATAGTTTTTGAGATGAAGTATAGATGAAACTGTCTAACTAGAAATATTAAGAAAATATGCTGGGCTCTTAGTGATTCTACATGAATCAAAAAGTAGCTCCAGCCAAGAAGATCATGCAGCCAAGAAGATCTTGCAGACTCATGCAACTATACAGTCAGGCTGCTCCAAAGAAATGCCCAGTTCCTGGCAATCAGAATTCTTAAGGGACCAGGTGGAAATCTGTTACTTTTGGCTTGTATCAAAATCTTCCCCCAGATGGTAATATAATTCCAAACCAGCTGAGATTCACTTTGCATTGAATTTCATTATAAGAAAGGATCATACAGCAAAGAGATGAACAAAAGGTTTTCCCCTCCTCAAATTTCAAGCTACACTATGAAGAGCGTTTCTTTGAGGTTTTATTCTGAATATGATTAGCTTATTCCAAGTTTCCTATCTCCAAATCTAATCTTTTTTCTTGGTTATTTTCAAATTTACATTCAATTATATTTCAGACTAACAATTACTGAGAAAAGAGAAGCAAAGAAGCAATAAGGTCTACCTTGCACTCAGCACCCAAACAACAAATGTGTTAGTAGAAAAGCAGGTAGGCCTTCTTGCAAAGCTTAAACTGGGAGAATGTGGTTTGCACTCTACTTTTTGTGCTGCACTGACAGAGCCCTCATTTCCTACACTGTCATCCACTAGGAAAAAATGTATATTTTCCAGATAATACAGATCACGGTAATTGTATGTTTTCACTGGAATGACTCATTTTCTGTTTAAATGGAGTTCTGGCCAGTTGGAGTTGGGCAAGGACTTCAGCAAATGCTAGTAGTTCACACAGAGGGACACATTAAAAGATACTTCCCAGTTTGATGGGCTACCAGACACTCAGTATACACATCAAGGGACAAATAGCACTGGTTTACCAGTGTGCAAATAAAAGCAAGTTATATTATGAGCTGACCACACTTCAGTGGAGTTATTCTGGTACTACACGGACATGACTGAAGCCCTGATCTGTTCCATGTGTTTACTGAATAGTCCATTTAATATCAACTTACTGAAATAGGTAATTAATTTTTGTCAGGAGTGAGAATATTTTCCCTTTCCCGATGTCTTGGTAATACTGTGACAGGCCTGCATATGTAATAAAAACTATTTTAAAATTAATAATTTTGAAACTTAAAGCCTAGAAAAGAAAAAAAAAATCTCTTAATTTTTGCCCTAAAATCTCGGGAAGAGATACACGTGAATTCCTAAAACCAAAAGCTGACTGAGAAAATTTTGTGGCTTGTGTTCTATTGGAAATATTTCATCAATTAGTATTTTTCAAACTTTTATACACAAATCGCACATCAGTCTCAGTCAGGCCCTTCAGAGAACCAACAAAACACAGCAAGAGCCATGAAAAGACTTAGAACTTTTGAACCACTCTCAGCCCTCCTATTGTTGCAGCAGCTCCTCCAGGAAGGCAGCTTGCCAGCTTCCACAAACAAATCCCCTGCACAAGGGAACTGAGGTATTGGATGGACTCGGTCAACAGGAACTTGTGGCCAGCATGCCAGGCCACCTGTTCTAGGGGGAATTGAGCCATGGAAAGAAGCTGAATTCAATTTCCTTAGCAATTCTCTTTACATGGCTTCCCAGTACTTATCAAATCTCTGCCACCTGGACAAAATCCCATTGTGTCTAGCAGAGAGAGGGAACAATGGAGCAGAATGTGCATTCTTTCTCCCCATACAAGTTTGACGCCAGAAACCCGTAAGTAACTACTACAGATCTTACAATGGAAATGTAAGATCTGTCAAAAAAAAAAAAAAAAAAAGGAAATTTCTGAGAGATTTTTTAAAAAAATAAAAATTCTTTGTTCATTTTCTGTGAAAATCAGTGAAAACTTCAGGGGGCTGAAAGAGAGAAACATCTACAGTTATTCCAGGGGGAAAAAAATCTATCTGTTGCTTTTATATTATTTAACACACTAAGGCTTAGGTGTTTGGAGGAACATAAAACTATTCACCAGCAAATCCTCTTCTTATTCCTCAGTATACTCAAAAGACAAAGATATCAACAACATGCCAACAGAAAATTATACCAGGAAAACACATATGAAAATTACTTTCTTCCTTTACTTTGCAACATAAAAAGCAATAAATATTTCTTTCAGTATTTGAGGGAAGTATTTAAATGATTCATTTCTACTGTTGACCATTCATAAAATGTAGCGTGAAAAAAACTTGGTGAGATAAAGTTTGTAATACTGTGGGGGCATAATATACAAATAAAATCATGCTCAAATACAGCACTTTTCCTTAAAGACATCAAAGTATTTTACAACAGAATCAAGTCTGTCTACTACATAAGAGTTATTGTTATCATTAAAAAATATAAATGGCAAAATGGAAGTACTGAAAGTGACACAACTTGCTCAAGGGAACCCAAAACTGCTCTAAATGCCACTTTGACTGAAAAACTGTATCACCAACAGAAATCAATCCAAGAATAATCAAGGCCAGTTGCGTTGCATATTTGGTGAGGATTTAAATTCAAATGTGATCTTAGCAGAAAAACACAAATAGCAGAGTGTAACTGGAATCAGTTTTAAGCTAATAAATATCTGCTTTGATCAGAAATTCAGGAAATAATTGCAAGGTTAAAAATAGTAAGTACAAATAACTAATAGCACAGTTTGAAAGGAAGTGTGTACATTGAAATCCAAGTGATGCAAAGACTTCTTTTTCTTTTTTTCTTTCCAATAAAATACCTGAATTGGGCATAATAAAAAATGAGACAAGACAGACAAGGGTACAAAGCTGCACAGTGCTGGTCCATCATTGACAAAGTCATATAGAGAAAGGAAGGTTTATAGTTGGTGCGGACCCATGTGACACTTTCTGGAGACTGAAGCTTTTTATTCAGAAAAGAAACAGATGTTTTGGCAGATAGCATAGAAAGAATCCTGTCAAAGACTATAAACTAGGCTTGAAGGGAAGAAAAAAGAGTGGGGGAAAAATGTGAAGTATAAAACAAAAGAACCAAAATGACATGGATAAAATAGAAATGCAGAAAAAAAAGACAAAGGCTTTGTTAAAATTGAAAAGAGAAAGTAATGTTCTAAACTCCTTGTAACTTTGGAAGAAGTTTTAAGGCAAAAAAAAATGAAACTGATCTCTCTTCCACTGGCACAGCTCATTGCAGTATGAGACTGGGAGATTAATTTTATAACTGCAGACAGAAATCTAATAAAGGGAAGAGTCAATGCCCTTTTTAAGCATCAGTAGAGAAAGATTACAAGAACCCAGCCAATATTAAAATGCAGCCAAGGTTTATGGCCAACATTTAAGTAGGTTTATCCTGGAATAACAGAAAATAGCCAACTTTGTAAGTGAAGGCAGGCATACTTCAATCATCTGCCCCTGCACCTTCAAGTTCTCCTCATTCATTTATTTGCGATAAAGACATTCCTTCTGAGCAAAAGAAATACTCTGAAGAAGAACTAACCCAGACTCACCAAGACAATCTCTGTGCATGCTCTCAGTCTTGATGAAGAACTTTGACAAGAAACTTCCAGCCTGCTCCATTTCGAAATCTACTTCAAATTGACAATTACCTGGAACCACTTCTAAAAATATCCTCTTTAACCCCCAACAATAACCTTTTCTGGAAAATTCGAAGGAAGCTGTTATCAGGGTAGCAAAGTCAGCTAGCCCTGCCATTTGCTAAGGGCAAAGTATCAGCTGAAGATACTTTGACATGTCTTGGTGTAAATATCTAAATTGCAATGCAGTGTGACCTCATGCAATGTGCACTCCCGGCTGTGTATCTGTCATTGCACTCTCAGTGACACTTAAACAAGTGATCATAAAGGATTCAGATACTATATGTCAGCTTCTCCACAGAGCCTTACATGCCTGTACTTAATATATAGTAAATTCAAGGCATGGCAAGGGCATACCAATGCGTAAACAACAAAACTGCATCACAAGGACGAAGTAAGATTATAAATTATTACTATGGAATTATCTTAACTTCTATCGCAATAAACTTCCCGCATCCTAAAATAACAGTAGTCAGCCAATAGTGCTGCTGCTTAAGGTACAATTTCTGAAGGTATCTTTAATTCAAAGATTAGAATTAGTATTTAAATGTTGTCCTATAAGGAAGAACTATGAAATTTGATGATGATCTACAGTTCTCATACACTGTACAACAGAAAGAACTAGAAAAGTAATATTGCAATGAAAGTGATACACTCTTTAGTCTTTTGCATGATAATCCTTATATCAAGTCATTAAGATGTGCCATGTCTTGAACAGCAAGAAACAGAATATGTCTGTAAAAACAGGAAACCATGACAATATTCACGTTCAAAGGAATGTACAAGGAATGATAGCAAGGAAATTAGTATAAGTCCCAGTGAAGCTGACAGGAAGAAATAAGGTTCATCTGGATAGAAAACTGACCATACAAACACATTTTCACTTTTCATATGTATTTCCACCAGAGGCTCCCATTTGAAAAGTCCTTAGTTTAAGTCAAGACCAGATTTTCCTGTCTGATGGGCATGAAAGTACAAATTCACATCTGCACATTAACTATGTTCTCTGTGCTTCAACTGTTATGTGCAAAATTATTTCTGAAATTGTATCTTAGCTTGTAATTTAATGATTATTGTACATCTTGGAGAAGAGAGTACGCCTTAGTTTGCCACAGCTACATTTTTATTGACTGCGCAGTACTGAACGGGGAAATCTCTTTTTGTTATCAAAATGAGCACACTTAACTTGGAAGATTTACAGGATGCATATACAGCATCAGTGATCAAGTGATGTTTGCAGTGACTGTGGGATTGAAAAAGCATCTGCATATACATCTAGGATGCTGCTGCAACTATTTAGCAGCAGCAGCAGCAGTTTTTGTGACAGAAACATTAAGGGAAGGCAGTGTAGCAGACTTCTACCATGTTTTTCTCTGGGAAGACTTTTTGTACTCTCACCACCACCTCAGCTCAGCATTTCCAACTTGTTGTTCATCATTAAGAAAGAGTATGAAGTATTCTCTCCAGTGGTTTCCACTGACTGTAACTTTTAGGTATTGTGATATGATCAATCCTCCCTGGGAAGATCTATAGCATTCTAGTTTATTTCTTGCAATTCCAAAGGTATGAAATAGACAATAAGGCAAGATCTTTTACCTTGCTCTCTCTCTCACTTTCTCTGAGGCATTTAGCTTCCCCTCTTTCCTCTGCCTCCCCCAGACTTCTCCGAATTTTCTTTTACTCTGAAAACTAGGTCTGTACCTTCTGAGAAACAAATCCTTCCTTGGTCTGATTGAAAGTCTGATTAAAAGTAAATCTCCCTTGTTCTGTAAAGAAGAAACAACTGAAATTAGTTCTTACTGATGGAAAAGCCACAAATCCAAAATGCCAGAGGACAGATGAACTGATCAAAAAGACAATGAAATCTTTCCATTAACTCTGATAGACTTTTGTATTAGGTCATTAATCAGCACTGTTAAGAACTTGTGGGGAGGTTTTGCACTAGAAAAACAGAGGCAGACAATACAACCTTGACATTTCTACTGCACAAGGAAAACTTAGGAGATGTACCCACAGGCATTCTACAGTTTCTATATTATAATAATGTTTTATATTTAAATACAGTAAATCAATGACAAATTAAGTATGGAACTAATGGCGTTTGGTTGGTCACTGAGCTTTTCTGACTGGTTGAAGTCCTGAGTAATGATTAACACGTTTTTATTTTCATTTTAGAAATAAATAGTGTATCTACAATAAACAAAGATACATGTCCTTTGCAGAATTATTAGTCCATGCATGCTTATACTGAAGTTCTCTATGCATCACGTTATTAATAAAAGATTCATAATGACAAAGACAGTGGAGATGTTTGCACCTCAAATTTAGAGATTTTTTTATAGCATGCTAAAATAATTTATATTCAATATCTATACTTATATATCAAAGTTGCTTTCTTTGTTTACTGCTATTATGCCATACGTAGAAAAATGAGCAATATGCCGAGCATCTCTTCATCTTCAGCTTCCTTCTGATTAATGTTAATTTGCATGTGACTACGGGGAATCAGTCATTTTTACACATTATTGTTACTTCTCTTACATTTTTCTACCTAGTATTTACAAGCCAGTTCACTGAACCTTGTTCCTGAGTTATTCCAGACAAGTGTGAATTATTTTGCTTACCTCTATTATAATGCCACATTCTTCACAGCTGCAAATCATTACCACTTCTCATCATTTTACTCACCTATACTTCTCCTTCATTGTATTGCTCCAGTAAGTGAAAATTACCATTGTGCTGATACTGGCAAAATGGCTGAAGTCATTTGCCTTCATTTATATTTGCCATTACCAGCTAATTCCAATGCTCTTTCATCTCCTGAAGTTAATCATCTTCCCTTATCCAAAAAAAGCTCAACATTTCAGCGGTTGCTCTGGTTGACACTGGTTAGTACTTATTCCAAACTGGCACCAATCATACTATGGATGTGATGAGCGCAGAGCCTTTGCAACCCCACTGAGAACTTCAAACATAGTTAAAGGAATCACAGACTTAAAAGGCAGGGTACATACGTGCAAAGAGATGTTTACTGGTCAGAAAAGATTTTAAAAGCCTGGTATATATATATATAATACATATATAATAATCATATATAATAATATATGATTATTAGAATCAATTACACTTATTTTCCTTTTCTCCCTTCACTTGTTAACTTTTAATCTAGCTGAGACAACTAGATAAGTACTTGAAATTAATAAATAAACATATTCCTTTTATTTTTGTATTTTAATCATTATCAAATAATACCTTTCTGTACATGAACATTTGGATCTCACTCTCCTGAAGAGCAGAAGTAATGCTTAAATATTAGTAATTTCTTGCTTCCCAATTTCTAGTCATTTCTTTTAAGTCCACTAACATCCTCCCTCTTTTGTAATATCATTTTTACTACACTTGCTCAGGTTCTTGTGTTTTGGATCTTCAGAACAGACTTATGATGGCCCTTGAGCTTTGCTAAACTTTAGAGATTCTAATATTCTCATTCTGTCTTCAGGTATGGCCTTGATTTCCCTCAGTATTTCTTCTTTCTCTCCTAGGAAATTTACATCAGTTCTCAGCATCTGTCTCCCACTCTTGTGAATGTTCAGGCAAACCATTAATTTAATGTCTGGAAGTTCTGATCATTAATTATACTAGCTTCTTACTCCTGCTACCTTTATGGACTTCTCATGTAAAGTACTTTAAAATGACTTCACAAAACTGTTCAGCACGTCTTCTTCCATGTTGACTCTTTCTATAGCCTTAGGCTTCACAAAAGGAGCACATATTTGCCACCTTCTTCTGTAAAACTTAAAAAACGAAATCTGTTTTGTGCACTAGTTTTTCCCAGATGTCCTATTATCTCCTGGTCTCAACTGTGGCATGTAGTAATAGCCTTGATCATCTGCATTAATTCCCCGATTTTCCAGAAACCTACCTTTTTTCACAAGCATTTAGGTATAATGGATCTTGCAAGAGAATTTCTAATGATGAAGACCATTAAACATTGAAACTAATCAGCTAAAGCTTTTTTTTTAAAAAAAAAAAAACAACAACAAAAAACAGGATGGTAAAAGTAGCTGTTCATCAAAAATGGGCAGAACTGACTTTCTGTCACTACTACCATTGCTCACAGTGTATTTTTGTGCATGAGTGAACGCATTTTTATTCACATGTGTGATTTGTTTAACTTCTTTCATTGTCTTCATTCAAACAAAAAATTTAGATTTACACATTAGAAAGGATGGACAGACTGTACCTCTGACGCAGCTTCCTCTCAATGCCAATTATTGTTTTCCTTTTACCTATTATAAAACTGTTTCAAATGCCTCTAGAAATTGAGATCACATAATATCCTTTGTAAACAAGTCAATTCTGTAAACGATGTTAAATAATTTCTCATATGGTTCAGCATAATTTTTGTAGATGTTTCTGCACAGCATCTTTAAAGAACACCTGTTCCTGTTCAGCTACAAAGCCAAAGGTATTATCCAGTCTGCCATAAACCACCTCAAATCTCTATTATTTTAACATCTATACCTCTGGTGAACCCTGATCCCCTCACACAGAATCAAATAGAACAAAATTATCAGCTTGTTTGACCAACTTCTGCCTGTGATTTTCTAACTAATCAGATATAAGCTGTTTGCCTTCATCTTCAAATTCCTTCTTATTTTTATCCTACCTATCATCTCCAGTGAGATTTTTCTCCAGTTAGACCAGAATGTTGGCTTCCATTACCCATTTGTCAGATATTTTTAAGCAATCTCCTCTGTGATTTTTTTCCAAGCATCTGCCTCACAACCTCATTATCTTCCTTCAAATTCCTCATTAAAACTCTCTTGCTGTGATGCCTACAAAAAACATGAGAGAATGTTTAAGCTAATAATGCACTGAGACACTTTCTCTCATGCTAACCAATGTTGCTTCATCGTTTCCTTGTGCTCCTTTGGCTGTCTGGATCCATGTGTTATCTCTTATCTTTGATTTCAATCGTAGCCTCCCCATGAGGTCCTAGCTTATGACTTAGAGCTCTTTGGTGCTGAAAATATAAATAATCAGAAGAAAAGGCTTTTCTTTCTCATTATACATTGTTAGCTCCTGAAAACATGTTCACACTTCCCTTTTGTGTTAGTTTCTAGCAAGTAATTATAGAAAATAATGTAGTATAATCTCAAATTCCTCTCTCCTTTTTGCAAGGAAACACACAAGTGAAGGGTCAATTCATTCTCTATTCTGAAAAAAAATAAAAATAAAAAAAAAATCTTTGAAAAGAACTATGGGTAAGAGGGAAATGCCCGGCTTTCAGCTTAATTTCTTTTTCCAGACAAGACAAGGAAGTTCAGTCCTATTTTCTTGTCACCTTGTTCCTATCCCTGACACATTATTGCTGCGGATGGTACACAAACATTTAGGAATTACTTTAAACAGAAGTACAGCTCATTAACACGGTTCAGCTGATAATTGTTTATCACGTGGAGAAAAACTAGCACTTTTCTAACAGGAGATACATAGTGTTCAAAGAGAAGAAAGCTTTTTTCTACCTATGAGAAAAATGTAAACATTAATATATCTAAAAAGTATTCATGGTCATCAACAAATGGTACAGAAAATACTTTTGTATGTAAGCAGCTTTTATAACTACATTTACCTATCAACAAAGACACAAGAAGTTTGACTTTGTGTTGCTCAGTTAAGACTTCTAAAATCCATAGAACACATTTTTCTTCCACTGCATTTTGTAAACAGAGAATACTAACAAAGCAAGCTGACAGTTTGTATCAGTTATGTTCATGAATTCTGAAACTTAATTCTGCCATTTTAGTCGATCTGACGTATCAGAAAATAGTTTAGTTATGAGAATTTAAGAATTTCTAGAGATTTAGCAGTTTATTAATCCCATAGCACTTCTATAGGAGGCAACTCAAGTGCTAGGTAGAGCCAGACACTATTCTAGCACAGAAGCAGTTTGAAGACAACACGGAGCAAGTGTAATCACTACTTCAAAAAGCATTTCAGATGTGAAACTGTGGACCTGCAGAATGTCTCATTGTGCTTGTAGGAGAATGAGGCAGCTCCATGCTATCAGCATAATCTCACTCTATAAACAGAGTAATGTTCCCTCCTTTGATTTTATGTTGACAGCCCAGTCTTCATTTAATCATAAATTATTATCTCAAGAAAATTTCATGTGTTTCTGACATGATATTTCTGAACATAAACATAAAAAATATATATTAATGAGTAATGCAGCCTATCAGGAAACTGTTTCTTTTAGACAGTACCTGCTAGTGACTTACAAGCAGCTACACATATTGTAAAAGAGAAGACTTTCAGTCCAGGCAGTGTATATTAAAAAATAATAATAATTGTGTGTTACAAACACAGCAGAAGCTTTGACAACTCACAGAGTAAGCCTTTCATTTTCACCTAAGTATTTCCAACAAACTTTTTGTCTGTCTCCACACAGCATAGAAAAGCAACCCAAAGTGAACAGATACATCCTAAAACGTTGAGCAGAAAACAAAACAAAACAAAACAAAACAAAAAAAAACAACCGTGTTCTTCCAGAACTTCTCTTTACCTTTTTCTGACTTTCCTCTGTGGGTTTTGATCACTTTCCTAACATCACTTTCAATGTGTCTTATATCAATATCAATTTCAGTCTGTCTCCAAATTCAAGCAGACATCTTCATCTGAAATTGTGTTCTGATTCAGCAAGAAATGACCTTGCAAGACAGCATGAAGGGTAATTTAAATAAGTAGAAGAAATAAAGGTAACAGATTAAGATATTAGACAGTGCTTTATGGTATTTGCATAACAATATCAATATTTAAAAAATACTCAAAATAGAAAAAGCAATGCTATGATCATATAATGGATGAAGTTAAGGAGGAGAATCAATTATATGATTTGCAGTCTATGGACCCAATTTAAAGTTATGCACCATTTACGGAGATCTTTTGAATAATTCACTCATGGAAAAAAAGTTCAAAAAGTGCCGTTCAATAAAGCACAAATCTTTACACTTCATTTAAGCTATGTTTCTTTATGCACAAGTGGCCATATCTCCATTATGCATCCAAGGGTGTATAATCACAAAACAAGGTGGACTGTGACAGAAAGGGACATGACCTGTTCCAGAACACAAAATATATGCATTACCAGTGCTCATTTAGAAAAGGAAAAGTAAAATTGGTATAAATTGTCAAATTGCCTGATACAGCTTTAACTTAAAACAAATGCCCATTACCTTCGAGACTTTTATTCTGAGATTTGCTGCAATAGAAATAGAGGATGAAGAGGAAAGGAAATAAATGTGATGACTTTGAGAAATTGCCCAAGAGAAGATATTTCTGTGAAATCTGAGTCGTGCAATTTGCAGTTTTTGTGGCCCACGTTGTTTAAAAACATCCATACTGATCTAGAAGTACCATAAATCATCACTGATGAAGGTTTTAGATTACTCACATTTTGATGTAAGGGAAAGGCAGCAAACCTATTAGATGAATAGCCAATACAACTCCAACAGTATCTTGGATAAAAACAACTGAAGAAATTTTCTAAAGGTTAAATGGAAATATCAATTTTATGAACAAAAGGTTTTGCAGAATCTTACATCACACCATATACCCAAAAGCATTGGGTAGAGAGGAAACCAAATCAAATCCCTTGACAATGACATTCCCGGGAATTTTCAAGGACAGAGATATTTCAGTGAAAAGTTTTGTGATACTTATTTATATATTTGGCAACATCCTAAGTGTTGCCAAAATAAACCATCCCTAACTGCAATGTTTCAAGGAGAACGTTGGTACATTACAATCAGTTGACAGAACAGCCTTGAGCATGCCTAACAGATCAGTTCTGTTCATAGCTAAATACTCCATGAGCTCAATACTTTACAGAAGATTAGGAATGATTTTATCTACTGCTTGAAAGGATATTTATGGGAAACAGAAATTTAATAACGGCTTCTTTGATCTACGGTAAAGCATAGTTTTAGGGACACATATGAAAAACTTCAGAAAAATGCAGATAATATGAATAACCACCATCAGTTATTCATATAAAATATGAAAAGATGAGGAGAAAGACAGAAAAGACTAGGAATTAGAAATATGGAACATTTAACATTATTTGGGCCCAAAATTCCTGAAGTTTTTACAGAGCAACTAAAGCAGAGTTGTGCATAAATGATAGTGTTCTCAAAGACAGGATACACAGAAATTTATACATTCACGATGGAAGAAGGATTACAAGATACGAAATGGAAACAGTTAAATATATTACAAAAGCCATTAAAAGTCATTAGTGGACAAATACGTAATTAACATTAAAAGGAGACAGCTCAGGAGTGATTTCACCGATATATTTACTCTCACTAAAGATTAATATCTGATCAGTGCTGTGAATATTTTCAACAACCATATGATGTAATTTTCACAGTCTTAGCATGCTAAGAGTAGAGGTAGAAAAAGAGATATTTCATGATATTGAAGCTACATTAAGATGAACAAATTATACTATACATACAACATATATTCTGGGAAATTCAAGCACAAGATTCTAGGCTTTTCATGGTTATTTTGGAGGTGATATTTACTATGGTATGATGGACAGCATTGGCAAATTGTACATTTGTTCCTTAGGCAAGTCTGAACCCATTCAGATCATTATATTTTGTAGAGATTTTGCTTCTGATGATTGAGTCAAGGGATACAGAGACTGTACAAGAGCTTTACAAAAGTATAAATGCATGAAGGAAATAATATAAATAACGAAAAATCTGAAAAATGATAAAAATAAAAATCATTTTGTTACAAGGAATGCAACTACAGAAATATTGTAGGAGTACTTAGACGAGCTCCTTAAAGAGAATGAAAAGGCTAACAACAAATGGCCATTTTCCAGACAGTTGAGCCAAATTTTTGAAGAGATTCAAGAGGTAATCAGAACTCCTAGGAATAACAAGCACCAGGTGTCAACAGTGTTGCTACTGCAATGCTAAAAAAAAAACAAAAAGGTATAATATTGGAGATCTCATTTATAATTTCATATTTTATATGAAGGCCTGTGAAAATGCTAAAGGAAACAAGGAAAGCAGATGTATTTCTAATTTTTTTAAGAAGAGAGACAAAATGTAAAGAGACTGCTTTCTCTACTCATTATGATTCACAGAATTCTAGCTTTAGACATTTATATAGATTTTGCCCTTACAGGCAATAAACAATAGGAGAATGCAGGTGTTTCCAGACGTATATAACATTTCATATATCTCATCTCTATGTATCAGATATTTTTAATGCTTCGATGACGAAGAAAAATTGTAGTATGATCAGCACGCATATTTTAAATAGATTTTAAGAACTGGGTAATAGCATTTCTCCAATGTAATCATTATACTGCAGTGAAAGAACTGCCTAATAAAATTATTAGGGTAGTACAATTGTGTCTTTTACAATTGAAAAGTAGACTGTGACATGGGAAATCCTTATGCAATTTTGCAGTGATATGGGATTAAAAAAGGCAAAACTATGTGTGCAAAAAATCTGGTCATCTATAGCATGTTTATGACTAACCTAGGATTACAAAAAAAAAAAATAAAAAATGAGTCTCAAGCAAATTCAGTGCCTAAGCATACAGACAGAATTCTGGGAATACATTCCAGATGCAAATCTTCCGGAATATTGTTCTTAAATAGCCATTACATAAGCATGTAAAATGCTGACCAAGAAGGAGGCAGAAAAATATGACAAGCGCTGCTAAGGATCTTTAATGTCCAGGTGATGAAAGAGAAGAAATGAGAATCTGAGCTTGATTCATCACAGTGATATTCAAGTTTTATAACTGTTGGCCTTCACTGAAATTGATGGTTACATGAGTGTAATTTCAATAGTGAGGCTGAGCATAAACTCAGCAGCAAGTTGTGTTATTCATTGAGCTAGAGCTTCCTTTGTTATGTTTGTTATTTATGGCCTGCCCTTGGAGTCATACCTTGCTTGAGGTATGTTTCTGAATTATTGTCAGACTTAACTTGATATTAAACTACATTACATTAAAATTTTGCTGATGGGTAGTTTTAATATTCATATGAATGATGCAACTGTAGTTTGTCTTTATTCTGTTTTGATTTAATTAAAGTTATCTACCTGAATAATTTTTGTCTTTTTCTTTCAATGACCATTTCATGCCCCTCTTCTTTATCTAGTAATTATTGCTCTAGGCAGTTTAGATCCAGTTAGATTGAGTTCTTTTGTTACCAATTTTGGTTTGCCAAGTCGTATTGTTTTTTCAAAATCAGAAAATGAGGCACCTGATACACTTCTTGGAGAATTTCGTATCTTGGTATAGACAACTTGTAATTCTTATTCCTTTTTAATAAACAAGATATAAGAGGAAGAAAGATACAAAATTGGCCTCTCTGAGCCAAAGGAAGAGTAAATAGGTCATTGATCCTGGAAAAGACTCAGATGTAGAAATCAAGGCTACCATGTAACATTTCAGTATTTTCTTCATTCATTATGATATTCCTCAAGAGGTGCTCTCCTTTCAGAGATCATCAACAGTTTTTAACCGAGAAAAAATTGCTGAAGATGATATAATTTATTTAAGGCTATATAATGATCTTTACAAATCTTTTCTGAATATAGTGTCATCGCTGAAATAACTCTGTGCTAGTTATTTTATTTTCTAATTTCTGCCTGCCATAATGTCTGGCTACTGTGTTATGAAAATTACAACTGAATATTACACCTGAATAAAGAATAGAGATGCCTTCTGGAACAACAGAATAAACCTCATCTCTTTCTCATCCTTTCTTAAAACAAATGCTGGCTGCATAGACCTACTTACAGAATGACATCAAGTTCATTAACTGTAGTCTTTGTTGAGTCAAGAGAAAAACAAAAACAAAATGCTGTGGGAACTATTGTGCACCAATAAGATTTTTCTAGTCCTGCAGCCCTTAAATCAGGAATTGCTCATTTAAATTTCTTCTCTTAAACATTTTAATAAATACCATTTTAAATGTACATCTAAAAACACGTGTTTTTTTTTTCACCTGAAACTATGACTTCCCCAGAGATACAGAAACACAATATCTCTCATGAATACACTTGCATACCAGTGTATACTCACGTACATATACACAAACCAAAAGAAGTAAGCATAATGCACAAACAATATTCTATCAGAAGCAATATTACACCTGATGTCAAGAAAATAATCCCAAGAAAAAATAATATCTTTGGTCTGAAAGCTACTCATAACAGACCCTGTATTTAGGGAGACTGAGAATTGTTCCTCGCTTAGTGTTAGTCTTTGAAATGAATAAGTATGCAACAAAGAGGAGTTAGAAACACAGTTCACCTCTGGTCTCACACTAATCATGGAGTGAGCCAGGTGTAAGCAGACTCTGTGTGCCATGCATCTAAGGAAATGGCACAGTAGATATCTTCTTACCATGTGGAAGAGAGCACAGGGACATAGCACCTTGCAAAGGCTCACCTACTTTGATAAGGCTCCAAACATTAAGCTTGATTTAACTCATCATCAAAATGTCATCTGAAATTCTAATGTAACTTTCTTTCTAGCCCAAACTTTTTGCAGAACTCTTCTTATGACAAAAGAACAGCAGAGCATACTGTTCTACTCTTAGCTCAGCCAGTTTTGCAGGCCATTATAGTGTTTAAATGTCCTAGACTTCTTGAACTGCTTTAGTAAGTAGAAGGAACAGTGCTTAGACTCCCCTGAGCACATGCTGTAATTTATAGCTTTGGTTGCCAGAGAGGACTCTGGAGTGAAACAAAACAGATCATTCCCATGTTCCATGTAGAAAACACTACTTACAATCAGTTCCTATTAGACTTTCACTAAAATGATGGAAAATTCATATATCATTGGTTTCACATCCCTTACAAGTTTCAAATGGGTTTTCACTCTGAAGTGTTTTGGGGTTTGAACAGTGAGATTTAGCTTGGGGTTTCAAAGCTGTTACACAGGGGAAGTGCATGCATGAGTCTCAAGAAAGAGAAAACAACAAATTTTGAAGGTCCCTTCTGAATTATTTATTATGCATTTCAAAATTCTGGAATGGAACATATTTCATCAGATTAACTATTTAATATTTAGCACTATCCAGTAGTCTATCAGGGCACAACTCTTTTCTATTTCCAAATCTGACATACATACTACTGTGATAATGTCATATGAATAATTATATAGTTCTGATCGCAACAACACCCTAGCATTCTGACATTGATGTCCTCCTGCATTTTGTGAAGATCCCAAAACCTTTAAATGATTTCACTTCACAACACCTTTGAGATATACAAAGTAATCTTGCTTGCCTTATAAAGTTGGGAATTACTGAGGCATCTAAAAAAGTAGATTCTGGCTTCCCAAAATTCTTAAAAAAATCCAAAATATCTATGCACTGAGGTGTGAAGAAGATCTGTCTCCAAAAAGCAGAACAAAAAGAGCCCCTACACATCTCTGAGAATCCTACTGTACTTAACCATATCTTAAAAACATAAAAGCCTGTATCCTTTAATTCGAAATCACTAGAAAGAAATATTCTCCAAACAAAAGATAGATGTAATTTCATATATGTGTGGCTACTGTTCTCTTCTTGAGATAATTTTCTTTCATAGAGTTTGCAAATACAGGGTTTGCATATACAAAGTCAGGCTCACGCTAGAACTGTAACAAGAAGCACAGAGCTAACAGAAGGTTGTCAAATACATTTGAGATGCTCAAAAAAAGTCAAGCAGACACATTATGTGCTTAAACATTGGCCTCTAGTACCATTTTAGACATGTAAAGCTATTCAAGTAATCAGATATCCTAAGATGACCAAAAAAAGTCTCTTTGCAGCTAATTTTAGATGTTTGAATCTTTCTCAGTATGACTACCTGGAAAACAAACCCTGTTTACTCCATACTAGTCTGCACTCTATCCTGGAGGTACACTTCAGCTGACTAAAGCTACCTAGGCTGTGACTATCATCCAAAGCAGACATATTTTGAAAATCAAGAATAACTATAAGCTTGTAAGACTCTCCACTCTATTCCTTATGATTCTTGTCTGTTCAAAAGTTTTTTATCCCAATTTGGGTCCTGATCTTGCTGCTGTGATAGACTGTACTTGCATTCCTATGGAGATATACAGCAACTTAATTAGGTCTCTGCACAGATCAAAGGATTCAGTTAAAGACTTGGTCCTCTTAGGGTTATAAGTTCTTTTGTGTGAGTAATAGATGATACTTAAAAGTCTTTAGATCTAACAATCGACAGGTGAGAAGTTGTAATAATACTGTCCTTCCTGCCAAAGAAAAAAAAGAGGAGAAATTTAGACTGAAAATTCATTCGATGCCATCTTATGTTGCTATTTCAGCTGGAAAAAAAACTCATTATATAAGCTCCCAGAAGCTGTTTCAATTGTAAACCAGTAGTAAATGTGTTCCTATCAGTTTTTGGCACCAGTGATCAGTGTTAATTTTGACTTGCCACTATACAGTTTAGCTGGTAGAAACAGTCTGAAGTAGTCTGGATGGACAGTCTGGAAGAAGCACAACGAAGGCAGTATATCTATACGTACACAGACACATACATATAAATAAAATATATTAACCAGTTAACAAAAGTCTGAGCATACATCTGGCAATGCATCAGTCTTATGAGATCACAAAAGCTCTTCTCTAGATTTCAAGATCAAACTCTAGAGAGGAAGATATTACAGCTAAAGGTAACACAGTGATAAGATGAAACCAGAGTAAACACCAGATATTTACGCTGAATGCCTTTCTAGGCAGACTTCTCCAACAGCCCAGCTGTAAGGAACATTCATCACAGAGTTCACTTTCAATTATTTCAGCCTCTAGGAACCTCTGTACTACTGTTTGGTTTCCTTCTGAGACAGTGCCTCACTCTGTAATATAAACAAAATCCTCAAACCTTGGGATTAGTGCTACTGACACTCAGCTCTTTAACTCACCATGAAGAAGAAACACAGAAAAGTAATACTTGAAGGTAACAGCTGCATGAATCTGTTGGTGCATAGCTTTAAGTAAGTGACCCTCTGTAGACCTATTCTCAAAGGGAGGAAAGGAAGGAATACTTTTCTATGAAACAGAGCAAGATGTTTCAATTGCTGTCTAGATTACAGAAAATATTTGTCAGTATGTGTTCCTAGGAGAATCCCCTACTAGCACAGCTCACCTTGGGTGTCTGGAGAGACCTTTGTTGAATCAAGGGACTGCTGAATTAAATGATCTCAGAAATGAAGCCTATGCAGAAGGGTAGGACAATTTATATAGCAGTAACTCAAGTGCAAATAAATTTCACATAGATACATAAACTAAGAGGAAAATGTAAAAAATGAAGAAGCTGTTATGTATGACAAAGACACTGTCCCTAGACGTCTTCTCCCCCAAACCTGTTTTACTACCTCCTAAGCAACATTTACACAAAATGAAGTGACTCCATGCAGAACACTGTTCTCTACTAGACAAGCTCACTTGAGCTCCCCATGCAGTCCTTCACCCATTTGTTTCATCTCAAAACCACTTAATTAGTTCAGCTGACTGGTGCAGCCATGTTTGAAATTTTTTTTGAATTTGGAGCATACATCAAAAACAATATGCAGAGGACACTACCTGGAATATTGGTGTCCACATGGATTTGCCTTATTCTTGGATGTGTGAACTTGCTGGCTATGTCATTTTCAGCTCAGGAGGTAAAGACTGTCAGCCACCAAAAAAGGACAGACCACTGTAATTAACTGTTCTAATAGAAGATCTGCAATGTATCATCTGGAAAACATCAGCAAAGAACAAACTCTCATCTGACTCACAATTCACCCATCACTTATACAGGGTCAATTTAAGAGCAGCCGAACAAATAGACAATGATAATAGTCTGCAGGAGAATAAAGTGCCAGCAAGATACAGTAGAAAACTTGATTGAAGAGGGAAGGCATTAAAAAGTGCTTAAACAAAGTGAGAAATATCAAGATATCTAAAGTAAATGCATGGATTGTGAGTGTGGATAGAGTAACCATCTCAAAAGAAATGAAGATTACTCTCAAAAAAAGAAAAGAAAAAAGGAAAGGAAAGGAAAGGAAAGGAAAGGAAAGGAAAGGAAAGGAAAGGAAAGGAAAGGAAAGGAAAGG